>SZWC01010771.1:9718-20097 GCA_023375785.1 Penium margaritaceum | reverse complement strand
GCGCCCTAGTTGCGCCCTAGTTGCGCCCTAGTTGCGCCCTAGTTGCGCCCTAGTTGCGCCCTACCTGCGCCCTAGTTGCGCCCTAGTTACGCCCTAGTTGCGCCCTAGTTGCGCCCTAGTTGCGCCCTAGTTGCGCCTAGTTGCGCCCTAGTTGCGCCCTTGTTGCACCTTAGTTGTACCCTAGCTGCGCCCTACTTGTGCCCTACTTGCGCCCTAGTTGCGCCCTACTTGCACCCTAGTTGCGTCTTAGTTGCGCCCTAGTTGTGCCCTTCTTGCGCCCTTCTTGCGCCCTTATTACACCCTACTTACACCCTATTGGCGCCCTACTTGCGTCCTAGTTGCACCTCAATTGGGCACTAGCTACGCCCTAATTATGCCCTAGTTGCTCCCTAGATGCGTCTTACTTGCGCCCTACTTACACCCTAGTTGCACCCTAGTTGCACCCTACTTGCACCCTAGTTGCGCCCTAGTTGTGCCCTAGTTGCGCCCTAGTTGCGCCCTGGTTGCGCACAAGTTGCAACGTTCTTGCGCCCTACGTGCACCCTACTTGCGCCCTAGTTGCGCCTCAGTTGGGGACTATCTACGCCCTAGGTGTACCCTAGTTGCGCCCTAGTTGCGTCCTACTTGTACCCTATTTGTACCCTAGTTGCGCCTTAGTTGCGCCCTAGTTGCGCCCTAGTTGCGCCCTAGTTGCGCCCTAGGTGAGCCATAGTTGCGCCCTAGTTGTGCCCTAGATGCGCCCTAGTTGCACCCTAGTTGCGCACAAGTCGCGCCCTAGTCGCGCCCTAGTTGCGCCCTAGTTGCGCCCTAGTTGTGCCCTAGTTGCACCATAGTTGCGCCCTAGTTGCACTCTAGTTGCCCCCAGTTGCGTCCTAATTGTAACCTAGTTGCGCCCTAGTTGCGCCCTAGTTGCGCCCAAGTTGCACCCTAGTTGCAACCTAGTTGCGCCATAGTTGCGTCCTAGTCGCGCCCTAGTTGCGCCCTAGTTGCGCACTAGTTGCACTCTAGTTGAGCCCTAGTTGCACCCTAGTTCCGCCCTAGTTGTGCCCTAGTTGCGTCCTAGTTGCGCCCTAGTTTCGCCCTAGTTGCCCCCTAGTTGCGCCCTTGTTGCGCCCGGGCGCCCTAGTTACACCCTCGTTGCACCCTACTTGCATCCTAGTTGCACCCTAGTTACGCACTAGTTGCGCCCTAGTTGCTTCCTAGTTGCGCCCTCGTTGCGCCCTAGTTGCGTCCTACTTGCTCCTTTCTGGCGCCTACTTGCGCCCTATTTGCGCCTCGATTCGACACTAGATACGCCCTAGTTGTCCCCTTGTTGCACCCTAGTTGCGTCCTACTTGCGTCCTGGTTACGCCTTAGTTGCGTCCTAGTTGCGCCCTAGTTGCACCCTAGTTGCGCTCTAGTTGTGTCCTAGTTGCACCCTTGTTGCGCCCTTGTTGCGCCCTAGTTGCGCCCTAGTTGCACCCTGGTTGCGTCCTAGTTGCGCCCTAGTTGCGCCCTAGTTGCGCCCTAGTTGCGCCCTAGATGTGCCCTAGTTGCGCCCTAGTTGCGCCCTAGTTAAGCCCTAGTTGCGCCCTTGTTGCGCCATAGTTGCACCCTCGTTGTACCCTAGTTGCGCCCAAGTTGCGCCCTAGTTGCGCCCTAGTCGCGTCCTAGTCGCGCCCTAGTCGCGCCCTAGTTGCAACTTAGTTGCGCCCTAGTTGCACCCTAGTTACGCCCTAGTTGCACCCTAGTTGCACCCTAGTTGTGCCCTAGTTGCGTCCTAGTTGCGCCCTAGTTGCGCCCTAGTTGCACCCTAATTGCGCCCTAGATGTGCCCTAGTTGCGCCTAGTTGCGTCCTACTTGCGGCCTAGTTGTGCCCTAGTTGCGCCCTAGTTGCGCCCTAGTTGCGCCCTAGTTGCGCCCTTTTTGCACCCTATTCTCGCCCTAGTTGTGCCTCAGTTGGGCACTAACTACGCCCTAGTTGTACCCTAGTTGCACCCTAGCGTCGTCCTACTTGTGCCCTACTTGCGCCCTAGTTGCTCCTTAGTTGCGCCTTAGTTGCGCCTTAATTACTCCTTAGTTGCGTCCTAGTTGCGTCCAAGTTGCGTCCTAGTTGCGCCCTAGTTGCACAATAGTTACGTCCTAGTTGCGCCCTAGTTGCGCCCTAGTTGCGCCCTAGTTGTGCCGTAGTTGCGCCCTAGTTGCGTCCTTGTTGCACCCTTGTTGCGCCCTCGTTGCGCCCTCGTTGCGCCCTCCTTGCGCCCTCATTACGCTCAAGTTGCGCCCTAGTTGTGCCCCTGTTACGCCCTAGTTGTGCCCCACTTGTGCCGTAGTTGCGTTCTACTTGCGCCCTACTTGCGCCCTACTTGTGCCGTAGTTGCACCCTTGTTGCGCACTAGTTGAGTCCTAGTTGCGTCCTAGTTGCGCCGTAGTTGCGCCCTAGTTGGGCCCTAGTTGCGCCCTAGTTGCACCCTAGTTGCACCCTAGTTGCGCACTAGTTGCATCCTGGTCGCGCCCTAGTCGCACCCTAGTCACGCCCTAGTTGCGTCCTAGTTGCGCCCTAGTTGCGCTATAGTTGCACCCTATTTGCGCCCTTATTGCACCCTACTTGCGCCCTACTGGCACCCTTCTTGCGCCCTAGTTGTGCCTTATTTCGGCACTAGCTACGCGCTAGTTGTGCCCTAGTTGCGCCCTAGTTGCGTCCTACTTGTGCCCTACTTGCACGCTAGTTGCGCCTTAGGTGCGCCTTAGTTGCGCCCAACTTGCACACTAGTTGCACCCTAGTTGCGCCCTAGTTGCGCCTTAGTTGTGCCCTAGCTGCGCCCTAGTTGCGCCCTGGTTGCGCCCCGGTTGCGCCCTAGTTGCGCCCTAGTTGCACCATAGTTGCGCCCTAGTTGCGCCCTAGTTGCGACCTAGTTGCGTCCTAGTTGTGCCCTGGTTGTGCCCAAGTTACGCCCTAGTTGTACCCTAGTTGCGCCCAAATTGCACCCTAGTTGCGCCCTAGTTGCACCCTAGTTGCACCCTAATTGCGTCCTTGTTGCGCCCTCATTGCGACCTAGTTGCGCCCTCGTTGCGCCCTTGTTGCACCCTAGTTGTGCCCTTTTATGCACCCTAGTTGAACCCTAGTTGCGCCCTAGTTGCGTCCTAGTTGCACCCTAGTTGTACCCTAGTTGCACTATAGTTGCGCCATAGTTGCGTCGTAGTTGCACCCTAGTTGCGCCCTAGTTGCGCCCTAGTTGCGCCCTAGTTGTGCCGTAGTTGCGCCCTTGTTGCGCCTTAGTCGTGCCCTAGTTGCGCCGTACTTGGACCCTATTCGCGCCCTAGTTGCACCCTACTTGCACCCTAATTGCATCTTAGTTGCGCCCTAGTTGGACCCTAGATGCGCCCTTCTTGCGCCCTTATTGCACCCTTCTTATACCATACTGGCGCCCTACTTGCACCCTAGTTGCGCCTCCATTGGGCACTATCTAGGCCCTAATTGTGCCCTAGTTACACCCTAGTTACATCTTACTTGCGCCCTACTTGCGCCCTAGTTGCACCCTAGTTGCGCCCTACTTGCACCCTAGTTGCACCCTAGTTGCGCCCTAGTTGCGCCCTAGTTGCGCCCTGGTTGCGCACAAGTTGCAACCTACTTCCGCCCTATTTGCACCCTACTTGCGCCCTAGTTGCGCCTCAGTTGGGCACTAGCTACGCTCTAGTTGTACCCTCGTTGCGCCCTAGTTGCGTCCTACTTGTGCCCTATTTACGCCCTAGTTGCGCCTTAGTTGCGCCCTAGTTGCGCCCTAATTGCGCCCTAGTTACGCCCTATTTGCGCCCTAGTTGCGCCCTAGTTACGCCCTAGTTGTGCCATAGTTCCGCCCTTGTTGCACCCTAATTGTGCCCTAGTTGCGCCCTAGTTGTCCACAGTTGCGCCCTAATTGCGGCCTAGTTGCGCCCTAGTTGCGCCCTAGTTGCACCCTAGTTGAACCCAAGTTGCGCCCTAGTCGTGCCCTAGTCGTGCCCTAGTTGCGCTCTAGTTGCGCACTAGTTGCACCCTAGTTGCGCCCTAGTTGCGCCCTAGTTGCGCCCTAGTTGTGCCCTAGTTGCGCCCTAGTTGCGCCCTAGTTGCGCCCTAGTTTCCCCCAGTTGTGCCCTCATTGTGCCCTACTTGTGCCCTAGTTGCGCCCTAGTTGCGCCCTAGTTGCGCCCAAGTCGCACCCTAGTCGCGCCCTGGTCGCGCCCTAGTTGCACCCTAGTTGCGCACTAGTTGCACTCTAGTTGCGCCCTAGTTGCGCCCTAGTTGCACCATAGTTGTGCCCTAGTTGCCTCCTAGTTGCGCCCTAGTTGTGCCCTAGTTCCCGGTAGTTGCGCCCTAGTTGCACCCGGACGCCCTAGTTGCACCATAGTTGCGCCTACTTGCACCTTAGTTACACCCTAGTTACGCACTAATTGCGCATTAGTTGCGTCCTAGTTGCGCCCTAGTTGCGCCCTAGTTGCGCCCTAATTGCGTCCTACTAGTGCCTACTTGCGCCCTAGTTGCGCCTCAGTTGGGCACTAGCTACGCCCTAGTTGTCCCCTAGTTGTACCCCTAGTTGCGTCCAACTTGCGCCCTAGTTGCGCCTTAGTTGCGCCCTTGTTGGGCCCAACTTGCACACTAGTTGCACCCTAGTTCTGTATTAGTTGCGCCCTAGTTGCGCCCTAGTTGCACCCTAGTTGCGCTCTAGTTGCTGTCAGAATAACTCTCATAAACCTGACAGGATTCTCAGCAGCTGGAAAATAAATTTTCAGTAACGGTTCGGCTCTGGTCTGAGCCACCTCGGTCGACATACTAGCCGTTGTCAATGCACTAACCGTTGTCGGTGCCCTGGCCAGTACAACGGCTATCGGACCGAGTGATCCCCTAATAAGCGGTCACCCCGCGAGCGCGTCCGGCTAGCGCACAAGAAGCCGTTACTTATTTTTGTCTTGCTTTGTATATATACGAAGGATGTTAATTCCCTCCAGTTTAACCAGACCAGTTCTGCCCATTGTGTTCCCCTTTGGTTCCGCGGCTTCGCCGCCATGTCCCCGCTCTGCTCACCTCTCGCCTTTCCTGTCTTCGCCAGTCCCTCTCAACGCTTCGCGTCGTCACTTTCGCTCCTTCGCTCAGCTCTCATACTCCACCAACCATCACTCACCTCGCCAGCACCCTCTCTCACATCAACCTGTCTACCTCGGCTACCTTGCGTCTCAGTCTCTATCAGCTCCCGCGACTAACTCCTCGGACCGCTCTATCCTACGTCACTCTGCTGACGTACGTTTGCATGTCCCGACGCCTCTGCTTGCTTCTGCTGCCGCTGTTCTCGTGCCTGCATTCTTCTGACATGGTATCAGAGCTTCAGGCAACATCACCTAGAGTCCCGTGACCGCGTCATTGCTCTACCGACATCTTGCTTCACTGCTTCGACTCGCGCTCTCTTGCCGCCGCTACCACCGTCCTACACCTCGCCGCTTCGCCAGCAGCTGACAACAGCAGCTGTGCCTGACGAGTTCTCCACGCTGAAGGAACGCCTCGTCATCCTAAGAAGGCCCTGCGCCCATCTCCGCGCCCGCGGCGAACAACCGGTGACGTGTCGCCCACATCAGCCGCAAGCAACTCTCGAGTCGCCGCCTGCTGTCAACTACCGAGAAGCTTCCTGCCGCTGCTCCTCATCACAATGCCTCCGCCATCATCTCCTCCCCCTTCATCTCATCTCATCAACTCCATCTACTAATTCCTCGCCGTCATCCTCATCTCGCCTGCATCTATCGTCTCGAGCCGCCTTCTCGCATCACCTCCTCGCCTCGTCAGGAGCTGCAGCCAAAACTTCTGCCGTCAGGATATCGGACACCACCAGTCTTCCTGCTCCCATTTCCGAGCCAATTGGGGAACAGGCCATCACTCTCCTGACATCAGCGGTCTAGTGCCTCTGCTCGTTGCCTGACTTCCTCTGCCATAGCTAACCTCTTCCAGCTTACAGGATATCGGATATCACCAGTCTCCCTGCTCCCATTTCCGAGCCAACTGGGGAACAAGCCGTCACTCTCCTGAACGCAAAAAGAAGTGGTTGTGTCGCTCCACCTGCCGTGCCGCCTCTTATCCCGGCTCTCTCTCCGCTCGCATTGCTCCCTGACTCACGTCTCCTCCGTATTCATCAACATTCGGTCTTCATCTTCACTCACCTCCATCACACGCACATCCTCCTCTTCCGCCTTTGCCTCTCCACGGCCTTATCGTGTGCCCTCGTCATCTCCGCTCCCGCCTCAGCTGCATCAGGCTCCTTCAAGCCGCCTTCTGTCATCTGCATCCTTTGCGCCACCTCCTCCTCCATCTCCACTTCGAGCCGCCTTCAGTATCATCAGCGCCGCCTTCTCATCAGCTTTTGTCATCAGCGCACGTGGGTCCGCCCCTGCGCCGACTCAGTCATCCGTTGTCTTTCCGCCATCATCGCTTCCTCCGCTTCTGCTCGGCACAAGGATTCGCCCGGTTGCATCGCCTGTTCCGCGACGACCTGCACCCACGCCGAAAACCTCCGCAGCGCAGGTGGTTTTACCCCTGTGCCCACTCCCGTTTCACCCGCTTCCGCCTCCTCAGCAACAGCATCTGCAACCAGCACAAGGACCTGCACGAGCTAGCTGCCCGCTTTGCAGCAGCGTGCACCCACTCTGGAAGCAGAGTTCTCGCAGCTCGTTGGCATTCGCCTTCCCCTTGCTGCATTCTACTCCTCTAATATGCAACGCACGTGGTTTCACCCCTACGCCCACTCCTTCATCAGCCATCGCCGCCTCCTCCTCTGCACCTCAGTATCATTTGCTCGGCATAAGGATCCGCTCGGCCGCATCGTCCACTCCGCAACGGCCCGCGCCCACGCCGAAACATCATCCACCCACGAGGTTTCGTCCCTGCGTCCACTCCTCAATGTCATATCCCTCCGCAGTCATCGCTTTCTTCTCCTTTGCTCGACTCACGGATCTGCCCGGTCGCATCGCCCGCTCCGTATCGACCTGCGCCCACGCCGAAAACCTTCTGTCGTGCGTGTGGCTTCACCCCTGCTTCCATTCCGCCTCACCATCGCTTCCTCTATCTATTTCGCCTTCCTCCTCTTATCACATGCAATCGCCTGAACTACAACATCTTGTAGTGACCTGCCCTCCCTCGTAACACCCCAGATTGACCTCCTTCGGAACCTTGCAGCCCACGGACCCCAAACTAACACATTCAGCACTTGCATCCAGACTGAAGGAACAAGCAAGTGGCAGTGCCTCCTACAGAAGGGACGTTGTGGCAGCGTCCTCCACTAACATGATCTACATCAAACAGACCCCTACTCCCTTTCCGGCTTCTCACTAGCATTCCTCTAGCAACACCTCTGTCGCCTCTACTCCTTGCATATCACGAACAGCCATTGTCATCGGAATATTCCCATGCCAACTAACCTCTGCACTCACTGTCCATCTCGTATGTCGTCAGTACCAGCACTCCCCCAACCAGCTGAGAGAACAGAAGGACAATGTGACGCATGCGACTGTGTCACACCTACAAGGAAAGCTCCCTCACCCTGCGGTCCAACAGTCAATAGGAACCTGCGACCAGCTCAAGGCTTCGTACGGGAATTTCTACAATAACTCCAAGGAAGCCCTTCATGTGAATCAATGGTTCCTCTCGACTCGGATGCCCAGGACCAAGATGATGACTTTCCTCTATGACGCTTCTCCGTCGACTGGGTACCTTCCCCACCCAGTCTTCCTCTCAGCTCTCTCCCCGTTTTCCAGCCACACTTCACTCTTGAGTACTGTCGGATTATGGGGGGGTGTCAGAATAACTCTCGTAAACCCGACAGGACTCTCAACAGCTGGAAAATAAATTCTCAGTAATGGTTCGGCCCTGGTCTGAGCCACCTCGGTCGACATACTAGCCGTTGTCAATGCACTAACCGTTGTCGGTGCCCTGGCCGGTACAACGGCTATCGGACCGAGTGATCCCCTAATAAGCGGTCACCCCGCGAGCGCGTCCGGCTAGCGCACAAGAAGCCGTTACTTAATTTTGTCTTGCTTTGTATATACACGGAGGATGTTCATTCCCTCCAGTTTAACCAGAATAGTTCTGCCCATCATATTCCCCTTTGGTTCCGCGGCTCTGCCACCGTGTCCTCGCTCTGCTCACCTCTCGCCTTTCCTCTCTTCGCCAGTCCCTCTAAACGCTTCGCTTCGTCACTTTCGCTCCTTCTCTTAGCTCTCATACTCCGCCCACCATCACTCACCTCGCCAGCACCCTCTCTCACATCAACCTGTCTACCTCGGCTACCTTGCGTCTCAGTCTCTATCAGCTCCCGCGACTAACTCCTCGGACCGCTCTCGCCTACCTCACTCTGCTGACATACGTTTGCATGTCCCGACGCCTCTGCTTGCTTCTGCTGCCGCTCTTCTCCTGCCTGCATTCTTCTGACAGTTGCGTCCTAGTTACACCCTCGTTGCGTCCTCGTTGCGACTTAGGTGCGCCCTAGTTGCGCCATAGTTGTGTCCTAGTTGTCCCCAGTTGCGTCCTAATTACACCCTAGTTGTGCCCTAGTTGTGCCCTAGTTGCGCTCTAGTTGCGCCCTAGTTGCGCCCTAGTTGCGCCCTAGTTGCGCCCTAGTTGGCCCTCGTTGCGCCCTAGTTGCGCCCTAGTTGCGTCCTAGTTGCGCCTAGTCGCGCCCTAGTTTTTCCCTTATTGCGCCTTAGTTGTGCCCTAGTTGCGCCCTACTTGCGCCCTACTCGCGTACTAGTTACGTCCTACTTGCACCCTAGTTGCGTCTTAGTTGCGCCCTAGATGCGTCCTAGTTGCGTCCTTCTTGCGCTCTTATTGCACCCTACTTACACCCTACTGGCGTCCTACTTGCACCCTAGTTGCGCCTCAGTTGGGCACTACCTACGCCCTAATTGTGTCCTAGTTGCGTCCTAGTTGCGTCTTACTTGCGCCCTACTTGCGCCCTAGTTACACCCTAGTTGCACCCTACTTGCACCCTAGTTACGCCCTTGTTGCACCCTAGTTGCGCCCTAGTTGCGTCCTAGTTGCGTCCTGGTTTCGCACAAGTTGCAACCTACTTGCGTCCTACTTGCACCCTACTTGCGCCCTACTTGTGCCTCAGTTGGGGACTAGCTACGCCCTAGTTGTACCCTAGATGCGCCCTAGTTGCGTCCTATTTGTGCCCTATTTGTGCCCTAGTTGCGCCTTAGTTTCGCCCTAGTTGCGCCCTAGTTGCGCCCTAGTTACGCCCTACTTGCGCCCTAGTTGCGCCCTAGTTGCGCCCTGATTGCACCCTAGTTGCGCCCTAGTTGTGCCATAGTTACGCCCTAGTTGCGCCCTAGTTGCCACCAGTTGCGCCCTAATTGCGCCCTAGTTGCGCCCTAGTTGCGCCCTAGTTACGCCCTACTTGCGCCCTAGTTGCGCCCTAGTTGCGCCCTGATTGCACCCTAGTTGCGCCCTAGTTGTGCCATAGTTACGCCCTAGTTGCGCCCTAGTTGCCACCAGTTGCGCCCTAATTGCGCCCTAGTTGCGCCCTAGTTGCGCCCTAGTTGCACCCTAGTTGCGCCCTAGTTGCACCCAAGTCGCGCCCTAGTCGCGCCCTAGCTGCACCCTAGTTGCACCCTAGTTGTGGCCTAGTTGCACCCTAGTTGCGCCCAGTTGCATCCTAGTTGCCCCCAGTTGCGCCCTAGTTGCACCCTAGTTGCGCCCTAGTTGCGCCCTAGTTGCGCCCTAGTTGCGCCCTAGTTGCGTCCAAGTCGCGCCCTAGTCGCGCCCTAGTCGCACCCTAGTTGCGCCCTAGTTGCACACTAGTTGCACCCTAGTTGCGCCCTTGTTGCGCCTTAGTTGCACCCTAGTTGCGCCATAGTTGCATCCTAGTTGCACCCTAGTTGCGCCCAAGTTGCCCCCTAATTGCGCCCTTGTTGCGCCCAGGCGCCCTAGTTGCGCCCTAGTTGCGCCCTACTTGCACCCTAGTTGCACCCTAGTTACGGACTAGTTGCGCCCTCGTTGCGTCCTAGTTGCGCTCTAGTTGCGCCCTAGTTGCGCCGTACTTGCGCCCTTCTGGCGGCTACTTGCGCCTTAGTTGCGACTCAGTTGGGCACTACCTACGCCCTAGTTGTCCCCTAGTTGCGCCCTAGTTGCGTCCTACTTGCGTCCTAGTTGCGCCTTAGTTACGCCCTAGTTGCGCCCAACTTGCATACTAGTTGCACCCTAGTTGCGCCCTAGTTGCGCCCTAGTTGTGCCCTAGTTGCACCCTAGTTGCGCCCTAGTTAGTTGCGTCCTAGTTGCGCCCTCGTTGCGTCCTCGTTGCGTCCTAGTTGCACCCTAGTTGCACCCTAGTTGCGCCCTAGTTGCGCCCTAGTTACGCCCTAGTTGCGCCCTAGTTGCGCCCTAGGTG
>SZWC01010770.1:21831-83405 GCA_023375785.1 Penium margaritaceum | reverse complement strand
CTGCCACCGCAATTGCTGTCTGCATGCGTCCAGCGCGTCCCGTCGCGTCTGCATCGTCATGCTCTGCCTAGGGTCCTTGTTGCATGCTGTATGGCCCTGTTCGGCACCATGGACCACCGTAGGCACTGCTTGGGTTTGGGCAGCCATAACTCTTTGCTACTATTTTTCTAGCTGATTCTGACCTCACGACTGCGTTCGCAGCGTTGGTATTATGGTATGATCCAGTTTTCAGGCAAAACGGATGACGCCCGGGTTTTGGGCTGTCGGGCTTCTGGCAGGGCTCACCGAGAAAACCATGCCAGCCAGAAAATAGGTCCACAGCTATTTTCTGATTGGCTAGTTCGCTGAGTAACAACTTCTACACTAGTGTGGGGGAGCTAGAACTTGGAGGGGTCTCCCATTGTTTCTCATTCTTTATTCCTAACTAGTTACTTTCAGTTTTCAGCTGCTTTCTGGCGCTAACTCTGGCGCACGCGTTTTTGAGTAATAAACCTAGAGCTTCAAGACTTAGACTCTAGAGTAGCAGACTGAGGGGGCAGCTGACTTAAGCAACGAGCGTGGAAGCCCGCACGCTGCATCAACAACGCTGCTACCCCAACTTGCTGCCTAGGTTTTCAATTTCGGTATGAGAGCCAGAGCGTAGCAGCAGCAACAGAAGACTGGGGAACAGGTGCCAGTCAACGCAGGCGGACCCCCATACGCGCCAGTGCAGGGGAAATGCTGTCAGATTTTGTCCGGCAGCATTGACCCGCCTGGTGGTGGCGTCAGATTTTTTCCCACGGCCACTGGGCCAGGGGAAATGCTGCCGAAGTTTTTTCTGCAGCACTGACCCCCACGCGTGACGCGAGGAGGTGAGCAGCAGGCTGCTTCTGATATCTGCGCGCGACGACGCAAGCGGCAACGTCACCCAGGTGCAGTGACTGGCACCATCAGCAGCAGGCAGAAGCAGCAGCTCGTAGCAGCCCGTAGCAGCAGCAGCTTGCAACAGTAGTAGCAGCAGCAGCACGCAGCAGCAGCAGCAGCGTGCAATAGCAGCGCGCAGCAGCAGCCCGCAGTGGTAGCAGGCAGCAGCCGCAGCACGCAACAACTACAGTAGCGTGCAGCAGCAGCAGCAAGCTGCAGCAGCAGCCAGCAGCAGCAGCAGCAACAACAAGGAGCAGTTGGCAGCTGCCAGCCGTGGGTGCTGCTGCTCGCTACTCACAGCGAGCAGCAGCTCGCTGCTGCAAGGCGAGCAACAGTCCGCTGCTTGCAGCAGATAGCGGGTTGCTGCCCGCTGTGACGAGGAAAAAAAAAAGAACAAAAAAAAGGGGCAACAAAAAAGATACCCCACCCCGCAGCTCGCTGCAGCAGCCCCCCGCAGCAGCGAGCAGCTGTTGTAGCACGCAACAGCTGCAGTAGTGTGCAGCAGTAGAAGCGAGCTGCAGCAGCCACAATTGCCGCAGCAGCTTGTAGCAACAGCAACTACAGCTGCAACTGCAGCAGCAATAGCAATAGCAGCAGCAGCAACAGTAGCAACAGCAACAGCAGCAGCTGCAGCAAACAGCAACAGCAGCAGCAGCAACAGTAGCAGCTACAGCAGCAGCAACAGCAACAGTAGCAGCATCAGCAGCAGCAATCAGCAGCAGAAGTAGCAGCAGTAGCAGCAGCAACAGTAGCAGTTGCAGCAGCAACAGTAGCAGCAACAGCGGCTGCAACATCATCAGCATCGGCGGCCCCAACAACCGCCACTACTGACGTCAGCACCCCTCTACTGACGTCACTGCTGACGTCATCAACAAAAAAAAGGAAGGGGATAAGGAAAGGGGGAAAGCCAAAGGAGTGGGTAGAATCCCCACCTCCCCAACCTCCTGCTAACATCAGCAACACTAAGACAAAAAAAAACCACAAGGGACCCTAAGCCATGGCTGGTAGTCCCGACGAGGAGGAGTCCTCCTCTGTTGGGGGGACCCCTATCCCTCCTTTCTTGCAGCGACTGCAACAGTAGCAGCAGCAGCAGCAGCAGCAGCAGCAGCACCCGCCGCCATTGTAACAGCAGCAGCCGCCGCCGCCGCAGCAGCAGCCGCTGCCACCGCAGTAGTAGCAGTCGCCGCCGCCGCAGCAGCAGGAGCAGCCGCCGCCGCCACGGCAATAGCAGCTGTCGCCGCCGCACCAGCAGTAGCCGAAGCAGTAGCAGCAGCAGCAAGAGCAGCCGCCGCCGCCTCAGCAGCAGCAGCCGCCGCCGCTGTAGCAGCAGTAGCCGCCGCCCCTACAGCAGCAGCAACCCACTGGTAACGTTGGCGGCAACCCTGATCCTCTTGCTACACTTCAGGAACAACTCGCTGCCTTGACGTAGCAGCTTGCAGCACTACAACCAGTCGCCTCCCAAACCGCCACCAGTGTGCTACCTTCGTTCATCCCTCCAAGGCACGCTAGCCCCGCTGTGTCCGCTGCCACGTACTACCTGGCACAACAGCAGACTCAGCGCCAATGGCAGACAGTGACCTCCATCCTTGGCCCCACTCTGGGTACTGGCCACAGGCAAAAGGACTTTGAGACACCGCCGTCGTCGCTTCAGGCCAGCGAGCAGTTCCGGAGCTGGGAGCTGAGCTTCCGGATCTAGGCGTAGGGTGAGGGTCTGTGGGCCTACTACACCCTCCCTTACGACTCCACCCAGGCCGATCAACTGTATGACACTGGTCGCGCCGTCCGTGCCCTTGTACCAGTCGCCCCCCCAGCTTCCCGCCTTGCCCTGGAGCCCTTTCTCGGCGACTTCACCGCTAGCGACATCCCAGACCCTGCAGCTGCATGGCACGTCCTCACCAGGCCCCATCGCCTGTCCAGCAACATTGAGATCAGCCGTTTGCTCCGGGAGTTCAACTCCCTGCACATGGGGGAGACCAAGACGGTCACTGCCTACTAGCAGCGGGCGGAGGATATCCTTCGTCGACTCGGCAAATCTCCTCCGCCCCCTTTGTCCGCGCTCCTCACCATCAAGCACGGCGCCACTCGCGTGTACGCAGATGTCTTCATCCACTACCCTCAAGACGTCCTCTCCACCATGGAGGCCCAGGGCACCCTCATGCCCTGGGCATATGAGCTCTTCCTCCGCATTGAGGAAACTCGCCAGGAGTCCCAGCTCCATCGCACGGAGGCCCTTGCATCCCCTATCGTCGCCTCCCCTGCCGCTGCCTCTGTGGCCGTCGCCTCCCCTGTCTCTGCTACCTCATCATCTTCGGGGAAGAAGAAGAAAAGTCAGAACAAGAAAGGCAAGGGTCCACTGCAATAGCAGTAGCAGCAGTCATCGACCGGGTCCAGCGGTGGTGGCTCGGTCCGCCACAACTGTGGCCAGCCCGGGCACGGGTGGTACACGTGCCCTCTCCCGACGGACGAGGCGCGCGTCGTTGCAACCATGCGCCGCCAGCGGGAGCGCCGCCTCGTCTCTGCCGCCGTCGTTGGTGCTGGCCCTGACATTCCGACCTCGTCCAGTAGCTCTGCCACTCCGACAGCTCCTCCTGTCCCGCAGACACCCGCGCCGTGGTATCACTACCCGCAGCGGTACTACCCTCAGCCATCGGCACCTCCGCTCCCTTCGCCGGCTCTGCCCTCCTACTACCCGGGCTCCGGCGCCGTCAGTCCGCACTCCGTCTACACTCCTGGACCATCCTCCCCTGAGCGTCAGCTAGAGCAGTTCATCGCGCTCTAGCTTGGCCTGCCTCGCCCTCCTCCCGAAGGAAGTGCGAGTTGCGTCACCTCCTGCCTTTCGACCCATCCCTGTATGACTCAGACTGAGCTGCGGTCATGTCCCGTCTCCTCGTCTGTCTCGTCGTCTCCCGTGGTCTCCTCCACCCCACTCCTTGACGAAATTGCATGGCTTGACGATTGGCAGTCTCATCTCGCACCTCCTTCCATCGCGTCCGCGTCCCTTGCTTGTTGCCATGTGACCGTGAGTGATCTGGCGACCCCTGTCCAGGACCCTGCTGAGACCTGGATCATCGACTCCGGGGCCACGCATCACATGACAGCCTCTCATGAGGCCTTCAGTATACTCGGTCCTGTCGGCGATGTCTTCGGTGTCCGGACGGGTTCCTCACAGGTGTTGCCTGTCCGTGGTGTTGGCGTTGTTCGTTTCCGTGGTCCGACCGGTGACATCTTTCTGACCGATGTTCTCTTCGTCCCCGGTCTCGAGCTCAGCCTCCTGTCCGTGATTGCCCTTGACCGCATGAGCATGGACGTTGTGCACTCGCGTGGTGTTGGCACTGTGTCGTTGCGTCCATCTGGTCTTGTCGTATTGCACGCCACCGCCTGTGGCAACTTGTGGCACGTTCCTGGCCTCTCCTCTTCCCCCCCCATCTCCTCCCCGTCGGGCGCCACAGGTCATGTGTTGGTCACCAACACGCTTTCTCCTCAGCGCACCCGCCTCTTGCACCGCCGCCTTTGCCACGTCCACTCTGCCATCGTAGAAAGCATGCTATGCACCCAGCCGGCCAAGGGCTTGGACCCGGAGACTTTCCCTCTCCCGTGCCCCACTGAGTGCATTGATTACGCGGAGGGGAAGATGCACCGGTCCACGTACCCCCTATCTTCCTCCCGTGCGTCCGCCCCTCTTGACCTTTTCCACTTGGACGTCATGGGCCCTCTCCCCACCGAGTCCGTCGGTGAGCATGGTCGCTATGTCCTCACTCTTATGGACGACTATTCTCGCTACCGTTTCGTCTTATGCCTTCGGCAGAAGAACGATGTCGCCCGAACCATTCAGGACTGGCTTGTCCTCGCGGAGCGCGAGTGTGGCCACCCCCTTTGCCGCTTTCGCTCCAATCGCGGCGGCGAGTACCTGGGTGAGGCCACGACCTTTCTCACCTCCCGCGGGACTCACCATGAGACGTCTGCGCACTACACACCCGCCCAGAACGGCGTCTCCGAGCGGTGGAATCGTACCATGGCCGACGTCGTTCGCACCATGCGGGTCGAGTCCGGTCTCTCCGATGGCTTCTATTTCGAAGCCATGGCCTACATGACCTGGGTCTGGAACCGGGTTCCCCACGGCCCCCTTCCCCGCCAGTCCACGCCCTACCAGTACTGGTGCGGTCGGCGTGCTGACCTCCGCCCGGCTCGCGTCTGGGGCTGCGTGGCCGTTGTGTGGCTGCCTGCCCTACAGTAGGGCGGCAAGCTCGCCCCCCTTTCTCGGTGTGTCTCGTCAGTCCAAGGCCTGGCGCTTCTAGGACCCATCTCGATATTACATCGTCGAGTCCCGCGATGCCCTCTTCTTTGAGGACCTGTTTCCCCACGACCTCATCCGCTCCGGCTTGTCCGTGTCCCTCCCGTCGCGTGGGGGAGTGGTGAGTCCGTCCTCCGTCCTGTCACTTCCGGGTGACACATCACTCCGTCCCTCTGAGCCGGTAGCCCCTGTCGCGACCGCTGGCCCCCCCGGGCCAACAATCCCAGCCGCATCCGCTGGCCCCTCCGAGCCAGCTGTCCCCGTCGCGTCTGCTGGACCCTCCGGACCAGCTGCCCCAGTCGCGTCCGCTGGCCCCTCCGGGCTAGCAGCACGTGTCGTATCCGCTGGCCCCTCCGGGCAAGCAGCACCTGTGCTGTTTGCTGGCCCCTCCGGGCCAGCAGCACCTATCGTGTCCGCTGGCCCCTCCGGGCCAGTAGCACCTGTCGTGTCCGCTGGCCCCTCCGGGCCGGCAGCCCCAGTCGCTTCCGATGGCCCCTCCGGGTCGACAGCCCCAGTCGCCTCCGCTCGCCCCTCTGGCCCTGCAGCGCCTGTCGTGTCTGCTGGCTCCTCTGGGCCAACTCGCCCCTCCGGGCCAGCAGCGCCTGTCACGTCTGCTGGTTCCTTCGGACCAGTAGCCCCATCCGCCTCCGTCGGCCCGTCGGACTCAGGGCCATCTTCTGCCCGACCGCGCTACACACGTGGCCCAGGCGGCAGCCTCCGACCTCGGCCGACGGTGAGCGCGCAGACCGTCCCTCTGCGTCCTGTGGCGCCTCGACCCCCTGTGGCTCCACGTGTCTCCTCCACTGCCACGGTCGTGAGTGGGGACCGTGGTACAAAGGCTCTCGGCCTGACCACTTCGGCCATCATTGCAGACCTTCACCCGGATCTGCATTGGGCTATGCCATGCTTCATCACAAGCATCGGCATGCTGTTGTAGCTGCACTCGCCCGCATCCCACCTGGAGCTCGTGATGCACACGCCCTCTCTGTCCGGTCCACAGCGCGCCCAGAGGACCCTTCCACCCTACGCGAGGCTTGAGCCTCCCTTGAGACTGCACATTGGGATACTACGCCGAGGAGCTTGCTGCTATCCGACAGCACCACGTGTATGACCTCGTCGACCTCCCTCCAGGTTGGAAGGCCATTGGTACCAAGTGGGTCTTTTGGCGTAAGTGGAAGCCTGACGGATCCTTGGACAAGTACAAGGCTCGCCTCACAGTAAAGGGGTTTACTCAGGTCCCTGGGGTCGATTACGACCAGATCTTTGCCCCAGTCGGTTGGTTCTCCACTAGCCAGGCGCTCTTCAGCCTGGTTGTCCAGCTCGGGTGGGAGTTGCATCAGATGGACGTGAGCAATGCGTTCCTCCATGGCTCACTGGAGGGTGAGGAGCTCTACATGATGCAGCCCCAAGACTTTGACGACGGCACTGGGAGAGTTTGGCAGCTGCGAAAGGCCCTCTATGGCCTGAAGCAGTTGCCTCGGTGCTGGAACCAGGAGATCAGCAGCACGCTTCTCCGTGGCGGCCTCTAGCGCAGCACCGCTGACCCCGCACTGTTCGTCGGCCCACGAGGTCAGACCTTTGCCGCGGTTCTGGTCTACGTCGATGATCTCCTCATTGCGTCGCCAGATGCGGCTGCCATCCAGCGTGTGAAGGACTTGCTGCATGCCGCCTACCAGATGAAGGATCTTGGGTCTGCCCGAGTCTTCCCGGGCATGGAGCTCGAGCATGATCGCTCCCAGGGCATCCTACACGTCCACCAGGCTGCCTATGTGCAGACCCTATCCACTCGCTTTGCCAAGGACCTGCCCCTCTTGCCTAGCGCATCTTCATCCATGTCACCTGATGGCTAGGTGAAGCTGAAGAGTCATGACCCAACTGTTGTGGGGGAAGAAGTTGATGTGACCACGTATCTGCAGGTCATCGGGTCACTGATGTTCCTGACGACGACGACGCGCCCAGATATCGCGTTTGCTGTCAACCTCCTGGCCCAGTTCTCTCAGGAGTCGCATCACCTCCACTTCGAGGCCGCGATTTGAGTGTTGCGTTATGTTGTCTCGACCCCTCGGCGAGGTCTCATGTTCCGCCGTCAGCTGTCCGTCGTTGTAGTGGGCTACACCAATAGTGACTGGGCCGGCAGTGCAGACAGTAAGAGTCGCACGGGCTGGATCATTCTGGTCGACGGCACAGCTGTGTCGTGGTGAAGTGGCAAGCAGGGGTGCATTGCACGCAGCACTGCTGAGGCTGAGTACGTGGCCCTTGGCTCAGGCGCGTGTGAGAGCGTGTGGTTGCGTCGTCTGCTGTCCGAGCTGCGTGATTCTGTCGCATCCATCACCTAGCATTGTGACAATGAGATTGCCATGGCCATCGCCGACAATGACGGTGTACAGCACACATGCACAAAGCAAATCAATGTTGACTATCACTATGTGCGTTCGTTGTTGCATGACGGAAGCATCAGCATCGTATGGGTTGAGACAGCACGACAGCTGGCTGACTTCCTGACCAAGGCACTGAAGTGGGACTCGTTCAAGAAGGCTGTGAGTTCAGTCGGCGTGCGTCCATGAGTTGCCCTCTTTGTCTCTGCTTGCGTCTCTGCGTACCTTGGGGGAGTCTGGATGTTGACCGTTTCTCTGACCGCCCATGTACACTACGCCTGTGAGTCATGGGGGAGTGCTGGTTTTTGCGCGTCCCTCATTGTGCTCTGTTGTGTCCTCCCGGCTTGTGTACATCGGCGTACAGATGACTGACGGGGAGACTTGACGCTGATGGAGCGTCATCCGGTGGAGCCGACGCACGCTGATGTCTACTCGCAGTTCGCTGGAGCCTCCTCTCTCCCGCGACGTCCTCAGGTCCATCGGCAGGCCTCCTCGGCGGTCGTGCTGCCGGCGGTCACTGCCACCGCAATTGCTGTCTGCATACGTCCAGCGCGTCCCGTCGCGTTTGCATCGTCATGCTCTGCCTAGGGTCCTTGTTGCATGCTGTATGGCCCTGTTCGGCACCATGGACCACCGTAGGCACTGCCTGGGTTTGGGCAGCCATAACTCTTTGCTACTGTTTTTCTAGCTGATCTGACCGCACGATTGCGTTTGCAGCGTCGGTATTATGGTATGGTCCAGTTTTCAGGCAAAACGGACGACGCCCGGGTTTTGGGCTGTCGGGCGTCTGGCAGGGCTCACCGAGAAAACCTTGCCAGGCAGAAAATAGGTCCACAGCTATTTTCTGATTGGCTAGTTCGCTGAGTAACAACTTCTACACTAGTGGGGGGGAGCTAGAACTTGGAGGGGTCTCCCATTGTTGCTCATTCTTTATTCCTAACCAGTTACTTTCAGTTTTCAGCTGCTTTCTGGCGCTAACTCTGGCTCGTGCGTTTTTGAGTAACAAACCCAGAGCTTCCAGACTTAGACTCTAGAGCAGCAGACTGAGGGGGCAGCTGACTTAAGCAACGAGCGTGGAAGCCCGCACGCTGCATCAACAACGCTTCTGCCCCAACCTGCTGCCAAGGTTTTCCATTTCGGTCATCGAGCGTCAACAGTAACAACCACTACTAAATCAACGTAGATATGTTTTTGTGAAGAAACAAATGAACTTGCGAACATTTCTCACTGTTTAGCTCGTTAACATTTTGTATATCGCCGGTAATAGACCAAAAAAACTCTTTGAGCAGTTTTTTGTGTCCACGAAAGCTCGGTGCACGTACCAAATACAGCCGGTTAGTTCTGAAGATTCTTCGTGTCTAGTGGTCCAAGTCTGGAGTCGTCAGGCGAGGTAGCAGAGGGAGTGACGTGTAATCTGTACAATCTAGGGTTTGAATTCCAAACTGGATTGTCTGATTTGAAAAAATGTACACTATAGCTGTGACATTGCTTGCAGTCAGAGTGACGTTGCCGCGAAGCATTTTCGCGGTGTCTTCACTTTTGGCAGCTTACTTTGTCGTTTTGCTCGTAACTTGCAAGGCGGACAATTTGAGATTTTCTTGGACTAGAGGGAGACCGAGACGAGACCGAGACCAGGAACATGGAAATCGATACGAGAACAAGATTTTCTCATCCTCTATACCCGAGATGAGATATCTTGTACCAAAGTGCAAAAAAAAAGAGTTCAAGATCGAGAATCTAGATCTCGATCTCGATTTAACAGGCCTATCATCCGCCCTGGGCCAAGGTAGGTATTCATGCTGTGTGCTTGTTAGTTGTCATCTCTCTCTGCATTACTAAGCTATTGGAGCTTATGAGACTTTGCGCGTCTCCCTAGCCTGATCCTTGTTGTTTCTTGTGCCTGCTTTCTTGCTAGTGCGCCGGCTGATTGGATAGTGTCGCCACATCAACAGCAGCAAGGTTAGGAAGCTTCCTAGATATTTCTCATGGTATCAGAGCAGCGAGACCTTACTCGCTGAGCTACGCCGCAGAGACGTAGCACCGGCAGGAGCAGTGAGAGTCACCGCCGCTGCCACATCATGGGACCCGTCGCAACCGACGTTAGCAGCAGCAACGTCACCACACAATCACCACCCTTGTAGCAAGTGGAGCTGCGGCAGTGATGATATCCAGCAGCCATGCCGGTCAACAGCAACAGCACTGGGTGGCAGCAGCAGCCGTGTCTGACTGCCAGCCTATAGACAAAAAAAAGGAGTAGCAGCTCACAGCAGTAGCTTGTGGCGGCGGCTGTGAGCAATTTCAACGCGTAGCAGCGACATTGCAGCTGTTGCAGTGACAGCAGCATTGTAGCAGCGGCAGCAGCTATAAGATCGCAGTAGTAGACCCGCCGTAGCAGCAGCGGCGGCCTTGCACAGTAGTGTTGCTGCACAGCAGTGCTGTGCAGCTGTGCAGAAATTGCACAGCACTGCGCTGGCTTGTGTGGCACTGCGCAGGCCTACGCAGCCCTTGTGTAGTCGCGAGCAGGGGGTAACGAGGTTACTCCCACTGGTCACGCGAGTTTGCGTGACCTCCAAAAAAAAATAAATTGTTGCTGTAAAAACCGCTAGCGAAAAAAAGCTAGCATTTTTCCGCTAGCATGAAAAATGCTGATGTCAGCATAGGTTGTGCTGATGTCAGCAATTTTGGGGTCAAAATGTCTATTTTTTTTAACATTTTAACTCCTCCAGAAACGTTGTCAGTTACTTGTTTGGAGCATTTTTGACGTTTGACCCCATACTGATCATTGCGATGGCACCGGTCAGTGACAAGAGTAAAGGGCTGGTTGACCCCTCTTCCTCGTCTTCGGGCGTTATGAGTCCGCGGTCGCAATCCCTCATGATCAATCAGCTTCGTCAGTCCCAGGCAAAGATGCGCCGGCAGCAATAGAGGCAGTCTGACGCGTTGCAAGAGATCACGGAGTTACTACGGGGTCGTTTGATGGCTTCACAACAGCCACCTGGAGGATCTACTGGAGCTGTACCATTTGCTAAGCAGTCTAGACCCTACATAGCGCTGCGGTCTGAGCACCACTCATCCCAGGCTCACACCTGGGATGAGGAGGAGATTGAGGATGACTCACGCGAGCACGAGATTCGTGTGCTTAAGGAGCGCACCCGTAAGATACGTCTGGGATCGCAGCCTCATAGTCCGCGACCTTCTCGCCGTCAGGATCAGCCAAGTTGTTTAGCAGCGTTCACCTTTGGTGGTATTTCCCTCACTGGTGGACTCCCCATATCCCGTCCACCATCTCCCAAGCCTGAGGTTGCCCTCCCCACGGAGCGGTGATCGAAGGAATTTGAGACACCTCCACCCCGTTACGATAGTGACGAGGGCTTTGATTGTTGGGAGACCTTGTTTTAGGTGTGGGCCGATTTTGAGGGTGTCTGGCCCTACTACCACAGCCAGTACCAGACCCCCGACGCTCACCAGGTCGAGACAGTAGGGAGGGCGATGCGCGGTCTCCTCTACGCCATTCCGTGGGAGACTGTGGTCGACTTCCGACCCTTTCTCGGTGAGACCGGGATTGGGTCTGGAGATGATCCACGTCAGTGCTGGGAGCTCGCCCTGATACTTCTCGTTGCAGAGACCCATGCCACGAGGGCGGCCCGAGTACGTGAGTCTAACTCCCTCCGTCAGGGTCCTACGGAGCTTGCAACTGACTACTGGAGGTACGCGCTGCGCCTTTACATGTGCCTTGGGACCGGTGGCGGGACGTAGTTGTGGGCACTCGACACCATCATGATCGGGGTGCATTTGGACCACGTGAAGCTCTTTTCGGGCTTTGATCATGTGGCTCTTTCTGAGTTGTTAGAGTCACTACAGTTGCTTCCTTGGGCCCATCGCTACTTCATCCCGGCCACATCGGCTCATGAGGCTGCCATCGCCCATCAACAGAGTCCACTTGTTGCAGCATTGACTGCAACCCCTCCTACGCCTCTGTCCCAGCTCACGAGTCCCACCTCCACTGCTTCCTTGTCCTCCTCCTCTACCCGAGTGGCCAAACTCAAGGCTTTGTAGCGGCCGCACAGGGAAAGAAGGGAAAGAAGCGACGCGAGAAGGGACAACAACAACAACAGCAGTAGCCGACGAGTAGTGGCACTGGACGTTCTGTCCAGTACTACAACTGTGGAGGCGCTTATCGCTACACAGAGTGTGAGCAGCCCCTTGATTGGACTCGGATCATGCGCGGCCTTTAGGCGGCACACGCGCAGCAGATTTCCTCGAGTGACACACAGAATGGGCGCGCCATGACCACGAGTGCAGCAGACGCATCCGCCTCACCAGGCGACAGTGGTGATGCGGACCCTCGAGATCGCACGATCGCGGAGCTTCGTTAGCTGCTGGCGCTTCGTACTCAGGAAGGTGCGAGTGTGTTGTCACAGCCGAGTGGTCCTGACACAGCTTGTACTTCTGTGTCTGTTGCCCGTGATGATGCTTGTGGTGGAGCCATGTTGGCTTGCGATGAGGATGGACCTGAGAACACCGACTGGCTTGACGAGTCAGAGATCTGTGTTGTTTGTCGTTGTCCTGAGTCCTCTGCTGAGCATCTAGCAGAGGCAGAGTGTTCTGTGGCACATTGCTCAGTGTCAAAGACCGGTCGTGAGCCGAGTGGCACCTGGATTATTGACTCTGGGGCCACCCATCACATGACCTGTAGTTGTAGTGACTTCGTTTTGCTCGGTCCCATTGCGTCCGTTTGGTCTGTTCGCACAGGATCTGGTCAGTCGTTGCCTGTGTAGGGAGTTGGTTTTGTGTGGTTTGATGGTCCGTCTGGCCCCTTGTACATTTCTAATGTGCTCTTTGTCCTTGCTCTTGAGCTCAGCCTGCTCTCAGTTCGTGCATGCACCAGGATGGGTCTCACTGTTGAGCACTCTGCTGACTCTGCCAGAGTGACTACTCTTGACACACGCGCCATCGTGCTTCGTGCCTCTGTTGTTGATGACCTGTATCGTGTGTCTTGTTGCATTCCCTTTGTTTCTTCTCCCCCTCTCTCCTCTGCACGTGTACTTGTCACTGGTGTTCTTTCCCTTGAGCACCAGCGCTTATTACATCATCGCCTCTGCCATGTGAGCTCGGACACCGTGTCCAAGCTCATTCAAACTCAGCCAGCCCTTGGTCTTCACGCAACTTTTTTTGAGAAACCGCCCAAGACCGACTGTCATTTTGGCTCCCAGGGTAAGATGCATCGCTGCACTTACCCCGACTCCTTCTCCCGGGCACCGCGCCCACTAGATTTGGTCCACTCGGACCTTCTCGGTCCTCTCCTAGTCGAGTCCCTCTCTGATCGGGCTCGGTATGTCCTCACCCTGACCGATGAATTCACCCGGATGCGGTGGGTCTATAGCCTCCGCCACAAGAGCGATACTGCATTGGCGGTTTGCCTGTGGCTTGTGATGGCTGAGCGTCAGTCTCGTCACACCCTGCACACGTTTTTCTCAGATTGTGGTGGCAAGTTCTTAGGCGAGATGGATGGCTACTTTGCCGAGCACGGTATCTTTCACTAGCTGTCCGTCCTTGCTACACCACAACAAAACGATGTGTCTGAGCGTTGGAACCGCACCATGGAGGATGCGGTTCGTGCTATGCGTTCTAAGTGCAGTCTACTGGAGTCCTTTGCCTTTGAGGGCTTCTCCTACATGACGTGGGTCTGGAACCGCTTGCTGCATGGTCCACTTCTAGACCATGTCACGCCGTACGAGTTGTGGTCTGGCCATCTTGCTGATCTCTGTCTCGCCCGCGTTTGGAGGTCCCTCGTCTGTGTCTGGTACACCCAGGACCAGCAAGGGTCCAAGGTCTCACCTCGGGGACGCATGCGTACCTTCCTCGGCATCTCCCGGCGGTCAAAGGCCTGGCGCTTTTGGGACCCTGCTCGCCATCACATTGTCGAATCTCGAGATGCTCTCTTCTTTGAGGCTCTCACGTACAGCAACTTGTCCAGCATTCTGTCGGTGGCCGCCGACCACGTCCCTACTTGTGTGGCCTCCCGGCGGATGGGGGAGTCTAGTCCTGGGGATGGGTCCATCCGGGCCTCCTCATCTGTGGTCCGGTCTTCGGCTGCTGACGATCCGGCCATCGTGGCTGTGGGTCCAGTAGCCTCATCAGTTCCCTCTGGCACACCTGATCCCGTTCCGATGTCAGACCCCTCTGGCGCACCCGATCTCGTGCCAGTGTTGGTCCCCTCTATCACACCTGATCCCGTGCCGGTGTCAGACCCCTCTGGCACACCCGATCTTGTACCAGTGTCAGTCCCCTCTTCCACACCTGATCCCGTACGTGCGTCAGTCCCCTCTGGCATACCTGATGCCATGCCAGTGTCAGCCCCCTCTGTCACACCTCCTCCCGTGCATGCACCCATGCCCCCTACAGCTCTGGCTCAGCAGCCTTCCCCGCAGCTTAAGGTTAGCGTCGCATCGGGCTACTCCCGCGAGCCCGGTGGTCGTCTTTGACCATTGGCTTCTAGGGCTCAGCGGACTGCTGACTCAGCGCCCAAGCCCCCAACTCGTAGTGTTCAGAGTGGCGAGCCTGGCACAAAGGCCCTTGTCTTGAGTGTCCAGGCAGACTACATTGAGGTACACCCAACATGTTTTGTCAGCCACGAGTTGGTCTCTCGAGAGTTCTTGGTCGCTTGCGATTCCACAGCCGACCTTGTTGTGGTTAGACCGAGTCTGGAGGTGTGTGTCTTAGGCAGTCGAAGCACTCCCTCAACGACGCCTGATCCAGGTACGTTGAAGGAGGCACTCTCAACTCACAATGGAGACCTATGGCGTGCTGCTTGTGAGGATGAGCTGAGAGCCATCCGTGAGCACGGTGTCTATGAGCTTGTCGACCTCCCGCCTGGGCAGAAGGCTGTACAGGCCAAGTGGGTCTTTCGCAAGAAAGTGAAGCTTGATGGCACACTGGATTACTACAAGGCTCGTTTGATGGCCAAGGGATTCTCGCAGGTTGAGGGAGTAAATTTCACTGACACCTTTGCACCCGTTGGCCGCATGACCACCGCTCGCGCTCTGTTTGGGGTTGTTGCTCACCACGACTGGGAGCTACACCAGATGGACGTGAAGAACACGTTCCTCCATGGCACCTTAGAGGAGGAGATCTACATGGTCTAGCCACCTGGATAAGAGGTCGGTGACAAGGTCTGGCGCTTGCGCAAGGCCTTGTATGGCCTGAAACAGTCACCCAGGTACTGGAACTTGGAGAGATCACCGACACACTGACACGTGCCGGATACGTACAGAGTGATGCTGACCCGTCCCTCTTTCTCAGACGGATAGCTGAGAGCTTCACCGCCATCTTGGTCTATGTGGATGACCTCCTAATTGCGTCTCCTTCTATGGAGGCCGTGAAGGAGGCCAAGGCAGTCCTCCAGGCTGCCCACAAGATGAAGGACCTTGGTCCTGCAGCTGTATTCCTCGGGATGGAGATCGTGCGTGATCGTCAGCGACGGACACTCTTGTTGCATCAGGCACGTTACGCTCTCGCGTTGTGGGGGAGCGGTTTGCTCATCTCCTGGGTGCAGTTCCTACAGCCTCCACCCCCATCACACCTAACGGGCAGGATGCTCTGAAGGAGGACTATCCCGCAGACCTGGGGGAGACAGTGGACTTGACCCTGTACTTGCGCCTGATTGGCTCTTTGATGTGCTTGGCCACTACCACACGACCCGACATTGCTTTTGCCGTCAACCTCCTTGCACATTTTTCATAGTGTCCATGGGCAAGAGCCCTTCATGCGGCTGTGCGAGTGGTGCGGTACGTGGTGTCCATACCGTACCTCTGACTCTGCTTTCAATGGTAGTGTTCGGTGGTAGTCGACGGCTACACAGACAGTGACTGGGTGTGGATTCATGATGGGCGTAGTCGGACAGGCTACGTGTTCCTGCTTGATGGCACCGCTGTGTCGTGGTGTAGTTGCAAGCAGGGTTGTATAGCATGTAGCTCATCAGAGGCTGAGTATGTTGCTATGGGGGCTGGTTCTACTGAGGCGGTGTGGTTGCAACATCTATTTCGTGAGTTGCATCAGTCTGTACATTGCATCGTTGTGCGCTGTGACAACCAAAGTGCTCTTGCCATTGCAGAGAACTTTGGTGTGTTTCATGCGCGCACAAAGCACATTGCTGTTGAGCATCACTTTTTGTGTGATCTTGTGGAGCGACAGGTGATCTCTGTCATCTGGGTCGGCACGGACTTGCAGCGGGCTGACTTCTTGACCAAGGCACTTGCGCGTGGAAAGTTCATGGTGGCCATTTGTTCTGTCGGGCTACGCCCCTTGCCTGAGAGTGGCTGAGAGTGGGGTGTGTGAGCATGGACTGTTGAGCATCCTGTTGTGCACCTGTGTCAGTTCTGCACGTGTATGGACATGCGTACCATCGGGTCATGGGGGAGTGTTGTGATGTGAGTTGTTTCTGTCCATTTGTACAGCTTACTGTGATAACTCGGCCGTGTCCATGCTTGTGCAGATCCGTGATGCGGGCGCAGCTGCCGCCAGTACACTGACAGTTGGTGGATCCATCCACCAGCAGGTGCCAGACGACTGTCACAACATCCCGGGTGCTTGTTGGGGTGCTCTGCATTTTTTCTGTAGACGCTAGAGTTTTCTCGGTGACTGGCTCTTGAGCCCCATTTGCATGTTTTGCATTGTCTGTCAACCGATCAATGCCGGACTTGTACGTGTGACAGTCGTAGCGTCCGGCTTGAGATTATGCATCTCTAGGTTCAGACGGTGTTGAGTTTGGATGCCTGTGCGCAGAGTTGCGGCCAAAATAGTGGTTTTGAGCCAGTTTTAAGACAAAATAACACTACCGCGTGCGTCACCCGCCGTGTGCCGCGGCAGGTATTTATGCTGTGTGCTTGTCAGTTGTCATCTCTCTCTGCATTACTAAGCTATTGGAGCTTATGAGAATTTGCGCGTCTCCCTAGCATGATCCTTGTTGTTTCTTGCACCTGCTTGCTTGCTAGTGCGCCAGCTGACTGGACAGTGTTGCCACATCAGTAGCAGCAAGGTTAGGAAGCTTCCTAGCAATTTGTCACCGGTACCGTTTTGCAACTCTTGCAATCTAGGGATTGCACTTTTAGAAGTATCAGTGGTTAGTCATTATTGTACCCCTTGTCAAACTTAGCAATCTCAAAGACTCTCCATGGCGTCATGCACCGTTTAGATAGGCGATTGTTCGTCGCACATCGCTCCTATTGGACAAGAGACGCGCCTTTCACTAATGGCCCTTGCCATTTTTGAACTCACTTTTTTACCCCCCCCCTCCGCGTTTTTGCCTGCTGATTGCTTTGGTAGTTTCGAGCGATATGCCCAAATTTTCCGCAGTTGTAGCGGGTCCGTGTGTCTTTTTCATTGAAATCATGCACTTTCATCAGTTTTGAGGAGTCCCTCGATTGACTTTTTCCATTTCCACAATAATTGTGGTTGGGAGGTCGCGAGCCGTAGGATCCTTGAATTCGAGCATTGTATTTGGCGCTATTGATCCTTTCTTCTACTATGAGCTAGAAATGCTCGGCAGCAAGTTAGGACATCAGCGTTGTTGATACAATGTGTGGGCTTCCATGCTCGTTGCTTAGTCTGCTGCCCCCTTAGTTTGCCGCTCTAGAGTCTAAGTCTGGATGCTCTGGGTTTGTTACTTAGAAACACGGATGCCAGTGTTGGCACCAGAAAGCAGCTGAAAACTGAAATTGACTGATTAGGAATGAAGAATGAACAACAATGGGAGACCCCTCCAAGTTCTAGCTCCCCCTCAGTACTATAGAGCTTGTTACTCAGCTAACCAGCCAATCAGAATATAGACCCAAACCTATTTTCTGGTAGGCAGGGTTTTCTCGGTGAGCCCTGCCAGATGGCCGACAGCCCAAAACCTGGGCGTCGTCTGTTTTGCTTGAAAACTGGACCACACCATAATACCAACACTGCAAACGCAGTCGTGTGGTCAGACACAGCTGGAAAAATAGCAGCAAAGCGTTATGGCTGCCTGAACCCAGGCAGTGCCTACGATGGTCCATGATGCCAGACAGTGCCACGCAACATGAGACATGGACCCTAGACAGAGCATGACGTTGTAGACGCAATAGTATAGTCAGATCTAGCGCTGGACGCATGTAGAGAGCATTTGCGGTGGCAGTGACCGCCTGCGCCCCGAGCGCCGAGGAGGCCTGTTGATGGAGCTGAGCACGTTGCCGCAGGAAGGAGGCTCCAACGAGCTGCATGCAGGCCTCAACGTGCGTCGGCTCCACCGGATGACACTCGAGCAGCGTTGAGTCTTGCTGTTTGTCATCTGCACGCCAATGTACAAAATCCGGGAGGACACAATAGAGCACAATGAGAGATACGAAAAAACCAACACTCTTCCATGACTCACAAGCGTAGTGCACATGGGCGGGGAGCGACACATTCAACAGGTAGAATCCTACAGGGCACATACAGACGCAAGCTAGAACGAAGAGTGCAACTCACGGACGCATGCCGACTGAACTCATAGCCTTCTTGAACGAGTTGCGCTTCAGTGCCTTAGTCAAAAAGTCAGCCAGCTGCCGTTCTGTCTCAACCCACATAATGCTGAAACTACCGTCATTGAACAACAAATGCACATAGTGATACTCAACATTGATGTGCTTTGTGCTTGTGTGATGTACACTGTTTTTGTTGGCGATGGCCATGGATCTCTCATTGTCACAATGTAACGTGATGGATGTGACGGACTGACGTAACTCCGACAACAGACGACGCAACCACACGCTCTCACATGCGCCTGAACCAAGGGCTACGTACTCAGCCTCAGGATTTCTGTGTACAATGCACCCTTGCTTGCCACTACGCAAGGACACAGCCATGCTGCCAACCAGAAAGATCAAACCTTTGCGGCCTTTACCGTTCAGACTACCGGCCCAGTCACTGTCGGTGTAGCCCACCGCGACAACGGACGACTCTTGGTGGAACATGAGATCGTGTCGTGGAGTCTAGATGACATAGTGCAGTACTCGGATTGTGGCCTTGAACTGAAGGTGATGCGGCTCTTGAGAGAACTGAGCCACGATGTTGATGGCGAACGCGATGTCTGGGTGCATCATCGTCGCCAGGAACATTAGTGACCCAGTGACTCGCAGGTTCGAGGTCACATCAACTGGCTCCTCCACAACGGCTGGGTCAGAGCTCTTTTGCTTCACCTGGTGATTGGGTGACATTGGTGAGGATGCGCTTGGCAAGAGGGGCAAGTCCTTGGCGAAGCGAGTGGACAGAGTCTGTACATAGGCAGCCTGATGGACGTGTAGGATGCCCTGGGAGCGATCATGCTTGAGCTCCATGCCCAGGAAGACTTGGGTAGACCCGAGATCTTTCATCTGGTAGGCGGTGTGTATCAGGACCTTGATGCGCTGGATGGTAGCCATGTCTGGTGATGCAATGAGGAGATCGTCGACGTACACTAGGACAACAACAAAGGTCTAGCTTCGCGGGGTGATGAACAATGTAGGATTAGCAGTACTACACAAGAGGCCACCGAGGAGCGTACAACTAACCTCCTGGTTCTAGTACCAAGGGGATGGCTTCAGGCCATAGAGGGCCTTTCGTAGCTGCAAGACCTTGCCAACGACATCGTCGAAGCGTGGAGGCTATACCATGTAGAGCTCCTCACCCTCTAGCGAGCCATGAAGGAAAGCGTTGCTCACGTCCATCCCATGCAGGTCCCACGCGTGCTGGGAAACTAGGCTGAAGAGCGCCCCGCTAGTGGAGAATCGGCCAACTGGGATAAAGATCTGGTCGTAATCAACCCCAGGGACCTGAGCGAACCCCTTGACTGTGAGGCAGACCTTGTACTTGTCCAAGGACCCATTCGGCTTCCACTTGTGGAGGAAGATCCACTTGGCACCGATGGCTTTCCAACCTGGAGCCAAATTGTAACGAGCTTGTTGGTGTAGGCAGCATCCCAATTTGCGGCCTCGGAGGAGGAACGAGCCTCACGTAGGGTGGCTGGATCCTCCGGGTGCGCCGTGGAGCGGACTGCAAGGGCGTGTGCATCTCGAGCTCCATGTGGGACATGTGTGAGTGCTGTCATGAAAGCATGCCGATGCTCCTAATGGAGCATGGCGTAGCCCAGTGCCGAGCCGGGGAGGAGGTCTGCAATGATGGCTGAAGTGGGTAGGCCGAGGGCCTTGGTGCCAGGGTCCCCACTCACTATCATAGGAGTGGAAGAGACACGTGGGGCAACGGGGGGCTGAGGCGCCACAGCGCGTGGTGTGGTGATCTGCGCACTCACGGATGGCCTGGGTCGGAGGCTGCCACTTGGGCCATGTATGTAGCACGGTAGGTCAGTAGATGGCACCGAGTCCGAGGTGCTGGCGGAGGCAAACGGAGCTACTAGTGTGAAGGGACCAGCGGATGAGGACGGGTCTGCCGGCCTGGAAGCACCAACAGACACGGACGGGGTTGCCTGCACGGAGGGACCAGCAGACTCGATAGGAGCTGTTGGCCAGGAAGGACCAACGGACGCGATAGGGGCTACCTATTGTTCTTCTATGCCCCATGGCCACTGCTATCGCTTGACGGACAGGTTGGGCATGCACTGCTCCCTTGGATTAAGTCCCCCAAACCTTGTTCTTAGTGCAAGTCCAAGTGAGACACCAAAAGTGTAGCGCAACGGATAGCATGTTGGACTTAGGAACAAGAGGTCCTGCAATCGAGCCTTGATGTGCGTAGGAAGGTTTTTGACCTTCATGCACAGGGGAAGCTTCTTAGAAATTTCTCCATCCATGAGGAGAGTGCGCCACTTAGCGGTCTGTGGATTTGGCAATTGGCAGACTGGTGAGGTGGTGTGGAGTCACCACCCCAAAAGTGCCACTACCTACACACCTTAGAAGCCAGGCCTAGGACTATATGTACCAGGCTCATTCCTCATTCTAGTTACACATTCTGGCCTTAGATGTTCCTCACAGAGTTGTCTAACTAAGGAACAATAAAAAGAAGACAATGGTTGGTCTAAGCCCGAGGAGTTAGTCTTTGTCTAGCACCTCGCGCAAAAGTGACCAAGTGTTAAGTGGAAACAGTTGCTAGCAAGTGATTTCCTAGGAACTGCTTAGTGTGGAACAGTGATCCTGTGGGTGATATCTTCTCGTAGCTGAAATGCTAGGAGCGGACGGCAGGTGCTATTGTGTCGGCCCTGTTTTCTAACTCGTTTACCTCAGGCCGGTTGACAAAGGATTATGGGCCCACACTAACCTGTTGTAAGGCACGCTTCGCTCAACTCTGGTACTCTCTCTCCAAGTGCGTACATCAGCTCCATCAGCTCCATCTGCTTCATCAGCCACAATAGGTGAAATTGCACTAGCACATAAGGACCAAGGACAAGCTCTGCCCTTGGAGGCACGACCAACCGGTCCCAACCAAGACACGCTCTGCCCTTGGAGGCAAGACCTTGGGTGTGCTAGTGCGATTTGTCTTCTGTGTTTGCAGGAAAACATTGGCTGGAGCGTTAAGCAATGGAAATGCACCTTTAAACCGGTAGCAGACATCAGCTAACATAAGCCTACATTGGCCTCAAAGTAGAAGAGACGTAGATTGCATGAAAGGGTACCAAAAATGGCTGGCCCATGAGGAGCAGTGGGGGCTGCCGCAGGGCAGTCCTTAAGCACAACAGGTGTTGCCGCAGGGCAGTCTTCAAACTCAACAGTGGCTATCATGGGTCAGACAACTGGAGCAATTGTGAGTGCTACCGCATTGCCGCAAGGTCTTGGATCTTTGTGAGGCATCCCGATCTTTGAGGGGAATGACTTTCCGCTCTCAAGATGGCAGTTTGAATTGGCAATGAAAGTGCGCGGCTTCATCAAGCTTTTGAAGGGAGAGGAGCAGGTTCCTACGGTGGGCTCATCCGAGCACGAGGCATGGATGGAACGAAATGATATTGTCATGTCATTCCTCAGCAATGCGAATGCTAAGAAGTATGTTCCCATCATTGCCGGATACACGTTGGCTTTCAAAGCTCAAGCGCGTACACCAATCCACCTCCCTCGCGAACAAGTTATTCATCCTACAACGGGTCATCAACATGCGGGTGAATGAGGGCAAATCAATCCCCGATCTCCTACAGGAGTTTGAAGGACTCCTTGGCGAGGCTTGCCAGATGAACTGGGGCCTTGACAAAAACATACAAGCCATGATCCTCTTCATGGCGCTACCGGAGAGCTGGAGCCCAATGATCACCGTTATGGGCGGCTGGAAGGAGGACGACCCGACGTACACGGCAGTGTCCGAGTACGTGCAAAACGAGGCCATGCGTCGTAGTGGAAGTGAGGCTAATTTCTAAGCCTATGCCGCACGCTACGGTGGTCGCGGGAGCAAAGGGTCAGCCTCTGGTCAGAAAGGCGGCAGTGGAAACAGTGGTGGCGGAGGCAACAATGGCAACAAGGCTCCCAAGGGACAGGGCAACTGTCGCAACTGCGGCAAACCTGGGCACTGGGCAAGAGAGTGCAGGTTGCCAAAGAAGGAAGACGGCGGAAGTGGTGGGAACAAAAGCAGCAAAAAGGTTGGAAAAGAAGCCACCAACATGATGGCACAGAGCACGCCTCTGGCAAAAGGAGCGACGCTGCTTAGGCCAGGAGCTTTCGGGCTCGTCTCCAACATGGATCATCACTCCAGCAATGACAAGGCTGGATTTGTCTCCATTGGTCCCACCGAGAAGTGGTTCAGATGCGCCAACAGTAGCGATGTGAACACAAAGGGCGCAGGAGACAAGCTGGTGAGCATCAGCCTCAATGGTGCGGAGAAGGATCTACGGCTACGTGACGTGGTTTACATGGCCTCCTTTGCGGCAAACCTCCTGTCCGTGTAAAAATAGCAGACAACGACACGACGGTGGTGTTCACGCAGAAGAAGGCGGTCATCACCAGGAACGAGGACATCAAGGTCCTCTATGAAAACAAAGATCTCGTGGCACAGGACCCACGGGTTGACGGGCTCTACGTATTGTAGACAACGGCAACAAAGAGCTCGGAGGATGAGGGTCATGCGGGTGCGGCGGAGGCAGTGGTCTCGGCACTAGCGCAGGAGAGCACACCAATGGAAACTGAAAAGATATCCTCTGCCACAATGGACAAAGACACAGATCTGTGGCATAGACGCTTTGGGCACGTTGCAAACAGCACAGTCCACGTCATCCAACAACAACAGCTGGTCCGTGGCATGGATGGTTGCAAGAAGGATGGGGTTGAGATGGCAGCCTGTGTGAACCTTGCCTCCAAGGCAAGACCAAGCGAATGCGCTTTGAGTGCAACGGTTGCCGCACAAACTTAGCCCTTGACCTGATTCACACCGACGTGTGTGGACCCTTTCGCACGGCGTCAAACGGTGGTAGCAAGTATTTTCTGACCTTCATCGATGACCACAGCCGCAAGGTGTGGATCTTCTTCCTCAAAGCAAAGGGAGATACCAGAGAAAACTTGCAAGAGTTTGTCGCCATGGTGGAGTGGCAGACTGGAAAGAAATTCAAAGCAATGCGGAGCGGCAATGGCGGAGAGTATGAGGCATGCAAGGGCTCGTTGCGACAACATGGGATCAACCACCAACCCACAACGCCTTACACGCCGCAAAGCAATGGTATTGCCGGATGGATGAATCAGACCATCCTCGGCATGGTGCGTAGCATGCTCTTTGATGCAAAGCTTCCACCACTGTTCTGGGCAGAAGTGGCAAGAACGACATGCTATCTCATCAACCTGACTCCTGCGACTGTAGAGGCGTTGAAAGAAAAAGGGCAAGCAACAGATGACGCCACAAGAAGTTTGGTCAGGGAAGAAGCTGGACGCATCACACTTTAAAGTATTTGGCTGCACCGCATGGACGAAAGTCGAGGCAGGTGAGGGTGCCGGCAAGCTGGATGCAAGAGCGCAAAAGTGCGTTATGGTGGGTTATGAGACGGCCCACAAGACATACCTCTTGTGGGACCTGGCAGGAAGAAGAATCATCACGAGCCGGGAGGTAACCTTTGACGAAAGGAAACAAGGCAAGGAAGAGATGCTTGATCCCACGCAAGCTCCAAAACAGGGAGAGTGGTTGGTGCTGCTGGAGTCAGGAGATCATGCTCCCAAAAACTGGCAAGTGGTGCCAGTGCGGCAGGCCGTGAAGAACAGTGGTGTGGCAGGGAGAGAGGCTGCGCAGGCTGACTCAGCAGCGAGCTCCAACACAGAGTCGGGGACGTCCAAGGCCTCTGAAACCAGCTTGGAGGCCAGTGGCTCTTCAAAAGAAGAAATCTTAACTTCAAGGCAGCCAACAGCACAGGAGCAACAACATTGCAAAGATCCACCAGCAATGCAATGTCGTAACACATGACAAATAAAGCAAACTCCAAAGTACGACGCTGACACCGGAAGCTGGAGTGGACTGAGCTGGTCCTGTTTGGCTCAGAGAGAGCCGCTCACTGTGGCTGAGGCGCTGGCAAGGCCAAATGCAGCCAAGTGGAAGGACGCGGTGGACAGCGAGCTTGTGTCCATTGAAGAAAATGGCACATGGGTGCTGGTGGACAGACCCGTTAACGCTCACGTGGTGGGCTCAAAGTGGGTGCTCAGGTTGAAGCGGAAGCAAGACGATAGCACCAAAAAGTACAAGGCAAGGGCCGTGGCAAAAGGATTCTCATAGTGCGCAGGGACTGAGTACGATGAGACTTTTGCACCGGTTGTCATGTTTGCCTCCAAAGACCTTGAGATCCACCAGATGGATGTGAAGACAGCCTTCCTTTATGGGAAGCTCAACAAGGAGGTGCTAATGGAGGTACTGGAAGGTGTCAAAGCACCCGAGGGTAAGGTGTGCAAGCTGGTGAAGGCATTGTACGGGCTGAGATAGGCCCCACGGATCTGGTACACGGAAATGGACAGCTTCATGGCTGATATCTCCTTCACACATTGTAAGAATGACCCCAGCGTCTATGTGTGGGAGGATAAACGTGGCTTGCTCTTTGTGGCGTTGTACGTGGACGATCTTATCATGTGTTCGTCCTCGCAGGAGGCCCATATGGACCTCAAGAAAAATCTTGCCAGCAAGTTCAAGATGAAGGACATGGGACCTCTCGAGTACTACCTCGGGATTACTGTTCACCGCATCTGCAAACCAGGCACCATCGAGCTCAACCACACCAAGTGTATCATGGACGTCTTGAAGTGCTACAACATGGAGGACTGCAAACCCGTGAGCACCCCCATGCCCTCCGAATGCAAGATCTCCTCCTCCATGTCACCAAGCAACGAGGCAGACCGGCGGGAGATGCAAAGCATTCCGTACCAGTCCACCGTTGGGAGCCTCATGTATGCGATGGTGGGAACGCGACCTGACATTGCTTATGTAGTGGGCTAGGTGAGCAGGTTTGTGGCCAACCCTGGGCCAGAACATTGGCAAGCCGTGAAGCGGATTTTTTGCTATCTCAAAAGGACTCGGCACGTGGGACTTCAGTTTGGAGGTTTAGAAGGATCAGCCTCGCTGCGACTGACATGCCACAGTGACGCAGACTGGGGAGGGCGGATTCACGACAGGAAGTCCACCTCCTGATTTGTCTCTCTTCTTAACAGTGGTGCAGTCTCGTGGGCAAGCAGGAAGCAGGACTGCTTCTTGCTTTCTATAGCTAAGGCGGAGTACATTGCACTCTCCAAAGTGTGCAAGGAAGCACAGTGGCTTCGCAGTTTGCTTGATGAGATCAAGGCACCACAAGAGGAAGCAATGGTCATCCGCATTGACAACCAAAGTGGCGTCGCTATGGCAGAGGACGACTTGATCTCTCGGCGTATAAAGCACATTGACATTCGGTACCACTACTCACGTGACCTTGTCGCCAAGGGTGTCGTGGAACTGGAGCACGTCGTAACAAAAAAAATGCTTGCGGACTTCTTGACAAAGCCGCTAGACTACAACTTGTATGTTGCAGGTGCTCAAGGAGTTGGCATGGTGGATGCAAGAGATGAGAACTAAAGACGTAGAAAGTTGACGTGCACAAACACAACCTAGAGCTACAGGTTCATGCAGGAGAAAACTACCACAGTAGGTGGCCTAAGGTGCAAGGGAGGGATAGTTGTTCTTCTATGTCCCATGGCCAGTGTTATGGCTTGAAGGACAGGTTGGGCATGCTCTGCTCCCTTGAAGTAAGTCCCCCAAACCTTGTTTGTGGTGCAAGTCCAAGCGAGACACCAAAAGTGTAGCGCAACGGATAGCATGTTGGACATAGGAAGAAGAGGTCCTACGATCGAGCCTTGATGTGCGCAGGAAAGTTTTTGACCTTCTTGCACAGGGGAAGCTTCTTAGACATTTCTCCATCCTTGAGGAGAGTGCGCCACTTGGCACTCAGTGGATGCACCAATTGGCGGACTGGTGAGGTGGTGTGGAGGGACCATCCCAAAAGTGCTACTATCCACACACCTTAGAAGCCAGGCCTATGACTATATGTACCAGGCTCATTCCTCATTCTAATTACACAATCTGGCCTTAGATGCTCCTCACAGAGTTGTCTAACTAAAGAAAAGTACAAAGAAAACACTGGTTGGTCTAAGCCCAAGGAGTTAGTCTTTGACTAGCACCTCGCGCGAAAGTGACCAAGTGTTAAGTGGACACAGTTGCTAGTAAGTGACTGCCTAGGAACTGCTCAGTGTGGAACCGTGATCCCGTGGGTGATATCTCGTCCTAGCTGAAATGCTAGGAGTGGATGGCAAGTGCTATTGTGTCGGCCTTGTTTTGTAGTCCGTTTGCCTCAAGTCGGTTGACACTACCGGCCCGAAGCAGCCAGCGGATGTGACTGGGGCTCCCGGCCCAGAGGGGCCAGCGGACACGATTGGGGCTGCCAGCTCGGAGGAGCCGGCGGACGCGACTGGGGCTTCTAGCCCAGAGGGGCCAACGGACGCGACTAGGGCTGCCGGCCCGGAGGAGAAAGCGGACGCAACTAGGGATGCCAACCTGGAGGTACCAGCGGACGCGACTGGGGCTGCCGGCTCAGAGGAGCCGGCGGACGCAACTAGGGCTAGCGCCTCGGAGGGACCAGTGGAAGTGACTAGGGCTGCCGGCCTGGAGGAGCCAGCGGACGCGATTGGGGATGCCGGCCCAGAGGGGCTAGTGGACACGACCGGGGCTACCGGCTTGGAGAGACCATGTGATGTGCCGCCTGAAAGCGATAGGAACGGGAATGGACTCACCACTCCCCCAGCGATGGAAGGGACACCGTTGAGCCAGAGCGGATGAGGTTGTGAGGAAAAAGCTCATCAAAGGAGAGGACATTGTGGCTCTCGATGATGCAGTACCAGGAGGGATCCCAAAAGCTCCAGGCCTTGGGCTGACGGGAGACATCGAGAAAGGTGCAAGTACGCCCACGGGAGGCGAGCTTGCCTCCCTGCTACGAGGCGAGCAACCACAAAATGGCCACGCAGCCCCTAACACGAGCTAGGCGGAGGTCAGCACGCTGACCGCACTAGTGCTGGTACGGCATTGACTGGCGAGGAAGGGGTCCGTGGGAAGTCCGATTCCAGACCCACGTCATGTAGGCCATGGCCTCAAAGTAGAAGCCATCGGAGAGGTCTGTCTCCACTAGCATGGTGTGGATGGCGTCAGCCATAGTGCGGTTCCACCGCTAAGAGACAACGTTTCGGGTCGGTGTCTCAGGCACTGACGTCTCGTGGTGGATACCACAGGAGGTGAGGAAAGTCATGGTCTCTCCCATGTACTCGCCATCATGATCAGAGCAAAAGCGGTGAAGAGGCTGACCACAGTCACGCTCGGCACGGACAAGCCAGTCCCGAATGGTGAGAGCGACATCGCTCTTCTGCCGAAAGCAAAAGACCCAGCGCTAGCAAGAGTAGTCATCAGTGAGGGTGAGGACATAGTGGCCATGCTTCCTGACAGACTCATTAGGGAGAGGACCCATGGCATCGGAATGGACGAGCTCTAGAGGGGCGGACATATGGAGAAGGACTGGGGGTAGGTGGACCAGTGCATCTTGCCCTGAGAGCAAGCAATGCACTCTGTGGGGCACGGCCAGGGGAAGGAGTCCGGGTCTAGGCCCTTGTTCGACTGGGTGCGGAGCATGTTATCAATCGTAGCAGAGTGCACATGGCAAAGGCAGTGGTGCAAGAGACGGGTGTTCTGTGGGGACAGGGTGCTACTGACAAAGACATGGCTTGTCGGGGCAGACGGGGAGGGGATGGGGGGATGGGAGGACAGACGAGGTATGTGCCACAGGTTGCCACGGGCGGTGGGGTGCAGAATGGCAAGACCGGACGGGTGTAATGAAATAGTGCTAGCGTTGCATGAGTCCATGCTCATGCGGTCAAGGGCACTGATGGACAAAAGGCTGAGCTCAAGACCACGAAAATGAACGGTGCCGACATAGCGGACAAGTAACTCCTGTCCGGAGCCCGTCCGGACACCAGACACATTGCCAACAGGACCAAGCACACTGAAAGCCTTGCTAGAGGCGGTTATGTGATGCGTGGCCCCAGAGTTGATGATCCAGGTCTCGGCAGGGTCCTGGACCTGAGTCGTCAAATCACTAACAGTCACATGGGAGCAAGCAAGGGACGCGGATGCGGTGGATGGTGGCGCGAACCGAGACCGGCAATTGTCAAGCCATGCGACGTCATCATAGAGAGAGGTAGAGGACAGGGGAGAAGACGAGGCGGATGAGGAAACATGACATGACCGCAACTTAGTCTCAATCATGCAAGGCAGGGCAGACGGGTAGGAGGTAACGCAACTCGCACTTACTTGGGGGGAGGGCGAGGCAGGCCGAGCTGGAGCGCGATGAACTGTTCCAATTGACACTCGCGTGTGGACGGCTTGGGAGGCTAGATGGAGTGTGGAGTGACTGCGTCAGATCCCGGATAGAAGGAGAATTGCACCGGACATGGAAACGGAGGTGCATGTGGCTGCGGATGATGCTGTTGTGGAGATGGCAATGGAGGGACCAGCGGGGCCGTCGGAGGAGTGGTGCTGCTAGACGTGCGCCATGTGTGTCCGTAACAGGCAAGTGTACCACCCGTGTCCTAGCTGGCCACAGTTGTGGCAGACTAAGCCACTACCACTAGACCCAGTCGGCTGCTGCTGCTGCTGCTGAGGGCCCTTGCCCTTCTCACCCCTGCACTTCTTCGTCGACAAGAAGGAGCTAGTGGATGCGGCTGCTGCGGGAGAAGCGATGGCCATGGAGGCGATTCCATAGGAGGCGAGGGCCTCTGTGCGTTGGATGCGGGACTCTAGATGAGCTTCCTCAATCCTGAGGAAGAGCTCGTATGCCCAGGGTATGAGGCTGCCCTGGGCCGTCATAGTGAAAAGGACATCTGGGAGTAGTGGACAAAGACATCGGCGTACGCGGCGGTGGCACCGCGCTTGATGGTGAGGAGCGTGACAAGAGGGGATGGAGCAGAGGTGCCTAGGCAACGGAGGATGTCCTCAGCCCGCTGCCAGTAGGAGGTGACCATCTCGGTCTCCCCCAAGTGTAGGGAGTTGAACTCCCGCAACAGGCAGCTGGTCTTAGCGTCACTGGATAGGCAATGGGGACAAGTGAAGACGTGCCATGCGACCGTAGGGTCTGGGGTTCCGCCGGCAGTGAAGTCATCGAGGAAGGGCTCTAGGATCAGGCGTGAAGCCGGAGGAGCAACTGCGACGAGGGCACGTACAACGCAACTACCGTCATACAACTGGCCGGTCTGGACGGAGTCGTACGGAACGGTGTAGTATGCCCACAAGCCCTTACCCTGTGCACAGATGCAAAAACTGAGTTCCCAGCTCCGAAATTGCTCGCCGGCCTGAAGCGACGGGGACGGGGTCTCAAAGTCCTTTGGCCTCGAACCGGCACCCAGAGTGGGAACAAGGACTGAAGTCACTGTCTGCCGCTGGCGCTGAGTCTGCTGCTACGCCAAGTAATGCTTGGCAGTAGACACAGCGGGGCTTGCGTGCCCAGGGGGAAGGAAAGAAAACAGGGCACTTGTGTGAGTCTATGATGCCAATGGCTATAGTGTTGCAAGTTACTGCTTCAGTGTGGCAGGCTGTTGCTGAATGGCGGCCAGGGGGTCAGAGGCGTTGGCATCGAAGCCTGTATACTATTGCTGCTGTTTCTACTGCTGGTGCTACTACTACTGTTGCTGTTGTTCCTGATGATGCTGCTGCTGCTACTACTGTTATAATTGCTACAACTGCTGCAAGAAAGGGGGGCTGGGGGTCCCTCCGATAGAGGAGGACCCCTCCCCATGGGGGCTGTTAGCCACGATGGGTTTTGGTGCCCACCTCTTTTTTTGTGTGTTGCTGATGTTAGCAGTGACGTCCGCCTAGGATGGCTGACATCAGCAGTTGCTACTGTGTTTTTGTAGGGTGATTGTTGTAGAGTATGTTTCCTTGTTTTTCTTGTTCATTACGTAAGCAGTGACGTCAGTAGGAACATCAACTGACAACTACTGACATCAGCAGCGGCTGGTGGTAGGGGCGCTGCTGTGGCAGATCCAGGGCAGCTACTATTGCTGCTATAGCCGCTGCTACTACCGCTATTGCTACTGCTGCTTTGCTGCTGCTGTAGTTGTTGTGGCTGCTACTGCTGTTATTGTGGTTATTGGTGTAGTAGCGACTACTTCTACTACATGTCCTGTTATTACGGCTACTGCGGTTGTTACTGCTGCTATGGCTGCTATTGTAGTAGCAGCTGCTGTTGATGCTGTTGCTGTTGATGATGCTGTTGGTGCTAAGCTCCTACGTGCCGCTGCTGCTGCTGTGGCTGTTGTAGTGGCTATGGCAGTGGCTGCAGCAGCTGCACAGGCGCTGGTGGGTGGGGGATTTTTTTCTTTTTATTGGTCACAGCGAGCTCGGTGCTTGGTGTGAGCAGCAAGCTACAAGCAACGAGCTTGCTGCTCTCTGCTTGCAGTTTGCTACTCATTGCGAGCAGCAAGCTTGCTGCTTGTAGCTCACTGGTCATGGAGATCAGCAGGCTACAAGCAGCTATAACTGCTACTGCTGCTGGCTACTGCTACAGCGGCTGCTGCTAGCTGTTGCCGCTACTGGCTGCTATTGGCTGCTGCTCATTGCTGCAGCCAGCTACTTCTCCTACTTGTTGATGCTGTTGCTGCAGCCTGTTGCTACTGTTGCTTGCTGCTGTAGCTACTACTCACTGCCGCTGCTGTTGCTATTGTTGCGACCTGCTGCTGTTGGATGGTGCTGTTGCGGGCTTCTGCTGCTACGAGCTGCTGCAAGCTACTTCAAGTTGCTACTGCTGGCCGCTGCTACTACTGCTTGCTGCTACTGCTGCTGCGTGCTGCTGGAGTTAGTCACTACACCTGTGTGACATTGCCACATGCGTCATCATTGCGATGCGTGACGTCACTGGCTGGTCACCTCCTCGCGTCACATGTGGGGGTGAGTGCTGCCAGAAGAAATCTGACAGCATTTCCCTTGGCCCTGTGGTCGTGGGAAAAATCTGACGCCACCACAAGGCGGGTCAATGCTGCCAAAAAAAATCTGGTAGCATTTTCCCTGCACTGACGCGTATGGGGGTCCGCCGGCGTTGTCTGGCACATGTACGCCAGTCTTTTGCAGCTGCTGCTACGCTCTGGCTCTTATACCAAGGTAGAAATCCTAGGTAGTAGGTTGGGGCAGCAGTGTTGTTGATGCATCGTGCGGGCCTCCACGCTCGTTGCTTTGTCTGTTGCCCCCTCAGTCTGCCACTCTAGAGTCTAAGTCTGGATGCTCTGGGTTTGTTACTAAAAAACGCGTGTGCCAGTGTTAGCGCAAGAAAGCAGCTGAAAACTGAAAGTGACTGATTAGGAATGAACAACAATGGGAGATCCCTCCAACTTCTTGCTCCCCCACAGCTCTGTAGATCTTGTTACTCAGCTAACCAGCCAATCAAAAAATAGACCTAGACCTATTTTCTGGCAGGCAGGGTTTTCTCGGTGAGCCCTGCCAGACAGCCGACACCCCAAAACCCGGGCGTCGTCCGTTTTGCCTCAACGCAGGACCAAAACATAATACCTACAGTGCAAATGTAGTCGTGTGGTCAGAAACAACTAGAAGAATAGCAGCAAAGAGTTGTGACTATCCGAGCCCACGCAGTGCCTGCGATGGTCCATGATGCTAAACAGTGCCACGCAACATGAGACATGGACCCTAGACAGAGCATGACGCTACAGACGCAATGGTGTAGTCAGATCCAGCACTGGACGCATGCAGAGAGCATGAGCGGTGGCAGTGACCGCCGGTGGCCCGACCGCCGAGGAGGCATGCCGATGGAGCTGAGCACGTTGCCGCAGGGAGGAGGCACCAATGAGATGCGTCTAGGCTTCAGCGTGCGTCGGATCCACCGGACAACACTCCAGCAGCGTCGAGTCTTGCCATCAGTCATCTACACGCTAATGTACACAAGCCAGGAGGACACAACAGAGCATAATGAGAGATGCAAAAAAAACCAACACTATGATCATCCATGGTAAGTCATTTTGGATGTCCAGAATTGCGGTTATTCGTACGACGTCCCATTTGAGGCCGTTGCTACAGTAGAGACAGAGTTTTTTGGGGGCGATGTCTGCACATGAGATGATCTCACAGAATCTCGGCATGTACTCTGTCACGCAGGACTCATGACAAAGGCGTTGGATTTTGCACTAAGAATCGGATTCTTTTTTCAGCCGTCCAAAGTATGTGAGCATTGCGTGCGAGAATTTGCTCCAGTCGGGTGGTGGCGTGAGTGCGTCTTGCTATTCTGGGTTGATCTGCTCCAAAGGTAGAACGCATGCGCTTGACGATGTGAGATAGGTACTGTTGGCGATCGATGAGGCCTCGCTGGTTTTGTGCTGTCGTTGGATAGCCTTTATGTCGGACCACCAACTCAATGTCGTGCCACAGAGAAGCACGTTTGCAAGGTAAATCTTCTTTCAATTGTTGTTTACCCGAGCTGCGGTGAAGTATACCTCCAAGCTGGCAAGCCACATCCGAATCATTGGTTTTTTAGAATTTGCATGATCAAATGATTAGGGGTGCCGGATGAATCTTGAGTTCTTTTGAGATTTGGGTATTCCTCTCGATGAGCACCGCCTCTCATGCACTTGTGTTATGAAGAGCCTCTATGTCAACATAATGTTATTGGAGTATATTTCTGTTAACTCCCTTGAGCACGGAGATACAATTCGCCAGTTCCTTGTCGATCTGTGCCTGTCTTTTGGTGCCACCTGTCGCTCTTGGTACAGATGTTGAGGATGTCGGTAGGGGTGGTTGGTTAACCGCTGTCGGATCCGTGGTCAGACTGGCTGCCAGAGCCGTCGGGATTGCCCTAGTTGCCGCATCGCATGCCATGCCAGCATTCGCCATTGTCTCAGGTTTTGCGTGCATGGTCACGTTCTGCTCCTCCATCGCTGAAGTCGTTGCTGAAGACCTGTTGCCAATCGTCAGATTTGCTTTCTTGTTTCACGTAGTGGTCGCAAAGTCTGCAAAGTTTTGGCGTGCAAGATGCGTTGGTGACTTGTGCAAGGTAGTCCTTCGGATTAGTAAAGAAGTCAGCTGCCCATACAACACTGTTGTGATCTGAGACTAAGTGTTTTACCGAACGGAGCGCGGATGGGGAGCCGGTATGAGTTGCAAGGCAGAACACAGTTTGAGAATTTGGGAAACCTGAGCAAATTGTAAGTTGCGATAAGTGTCCTTCGGTGACAAGTGTTGTAACAGCTGAACACATACATAGAAGTGTCGAGTTACAAATGACACGTAATTGGGGTTGTTAGGGTCGATCGTCGAGCGTCGCATGTGGAGTCGCATCGTGAGTGCTCGGATCGAGAAGCTCCTCCGAGGAATCAGGGGGCTTCAAAGATTGATGGTCAAGATGCGAGATGCATTTTCATAAATCTCGATAAAACTCAATGCATCGAGATGTTGACCAAAAGGTTATGACAATTTTGTGGATGATTTGCAAAAATGGTCAAAATTATCACAACGTGCGACAAGGAATGGTTGGAGAGTGAGTGCAGGTGCCCGAATTTCCCTTGACCATTGGATAGAAAATCGGGGCCTTTGTGCATGGTGGGCTATTTGTGTAATGATAGAAACACCCTTTTGGAGAGTGTGGAGACTCGTATATGTCTGGTGGGCCAAATAGCCCTTCTACCCAATCCGCAAGGGGGTCAGGAACGCCCTCTCCGGCACTTAAAAAATGAAACTCCCCGACCGGCGGTTTAAAAAAAAACTAGACTAGTGAGGTGGGGCATGTCAATCCCCCTCGCTCGATCACGATTCTCGCTCCCACGCGAGAATCACGATCGAGCAAAAATTCCAAATCCAAAACCGAGCGAAATCGCTTGTTCTGTTCATTTTTTCCATCACGCAAACTGTTGTGATTTGTGACGTTCCTGTCAACCTGTATAGTTTATTGTGACCACTCGGCCGTGTCCATGCTCGTGCAACTCCCTGATGCGGACCCAGGTGGCACCGGGGCGTCTTCTGGTGGTGGACTACCTGCTCGGAGCTGATCGAAGGTCGCCCCAGAGTCTTGGATGCTGTCTAGGACCTTCTGTAGTTTTTCTGAAGCTTGTAGGATTGCATCGGTGGACTGACCGTGGGCCCGATTTGCATTTTTTGCATTGTGTGTGTTGACATGGTGTAACCCTTGCCATAAGTGCCGTTGATCGTACTCCCTGGTTCGACCACTGAGGAGTTGTCAAAAACCTAATTTGAATTTTAATTTGGATTCCTTGGATTTTCCCATACAGGATCGAGCTTTGAATCGCTCGATTTGAGTGAGGATTCAGAAAGTTAGCCCAGCCCGAAAATCGGGTGTTGGGCGGGTGGAATCTGGTACCTGCCATGGGTGGCGAGATAATCCACCGCCAGTGATCCGAGTTCGTTCCTAGTGGGCTCCAAATGCACCATGGGCATGAATGAGGTAACCATAAGGACCTCCTTAACTAGGATGAAATTTTCCTTGAGTTCTGGGTGAATAAAGGCGCTTCGACGAGTCATCGTTGAAGCGCCTCCCGTTGCCTAGAGTGCAAGGCTAGATGGACGGCTCCACCAAGGGTTACTTTGACGGCCGTAGCAGGGGCTCTACCGCTTCGTTTTGGGCGTGCTTAGATGCGTTGGAAAGCTTAGATGACAGGATATAATGATCTCTTGTAATCTTACTATGCTCACTTACAAAATCGTGTTTCAGTTCAGATGTACTGAATGCGACGTGTCCTGCCTACTCACATCCGTGATCCTTGTGCGCCACACTCTTCACCAAAGGTGTCCATTGGCTGTCCCAAACATTGGTAGCGTGAACCAGTGAGAGCTAGGCATCCTTGAGGGTCCCTCCACACCCACTAGAGCCAACAAAGGGTTATGGGCCCATGTGCCTAGAAGGACCTCAGCCCTTCAAGTTTCACGCTACCGCCGCGCGCCATGGCAACGACCGAGCAAGAGATCATTAGCACCCTCTCCAAGTTTGATGGAAACGGCTTCCCCTTGTGGAGGTGGCAGTTTGAGCTCTACTTTGATGACAAGGGCCTGCTTGAGCTGGTCAACGGTAAAGAGACCACGCCTCCGGATACCGCGACGCCAGAGGAAGTGGACAAGTAGAAGAAGCGCAACAAGAAGGCGCTTGCATTGTTGGTGTTTACCGATAGCTCCGCCGCAGTGCGCACTGATTCAAGGATGCACGGAGGCCACGGAGGCCTGGAAGAAACTCTGCACCATCTACCAGTCCACCAACCTTGCTAACCAGCTCTTCGTCTTCAAGAGGCTCGTCACCCTCCGAGCCAACGAATGCAGCGACATCATGGAGATCCTACAACAGATTCAGTCCCTCACTGCCGAGTGCATAGCCACCGGATGGAAGGTTGGCCCTCAACTAAAAGCCATGATCCTCCTTCTGGCCTTGCCGGACGGTTGGAGTCCCATGATTACTGTCATAGGCAGCTGGTCTGCCAATGAGCTGAAGTACCCGAAGGTGGCTGAGTATGTCCGCAACGAATGGATTCGGCATGGTTGGAGAGAGAGCGGGACAACATCCACTTCCGCCTATGCCGTCCACCCTCAAGGTGGAGGGGGAGGCAAGAAGGGGAAGGGTGCCAAGCAGGGCACCAAGAAAGGTGACAACAAGGGGAATGCTACAACCGTGGAAAATAGGGCCACTATGCACGCAACTGCCCCAACAGGAAGTCGGACCAGCCAGGGAAGGCTGGAAAGAAGTACGATCTCGTAATGATGGCGAAGGAGTGCGCGGACTTGACAGATCCGGGAGTCTTCGTGATTGACTCCGGATCCTGCCGCCACACACAATGCAACCGGGCGGCATTTGTCACCTACAGTGCCTTGGAGCGGTGCATGACAGTGGCCAACGGCAAAACGGAGTTGGCTGCTGGTGAAGGTAACGTCCGCATCGAGATGGATGTGGACGGGGAGGCTGTCACGAGCACAATTCATGACGTGCTCCACATGCCCGACTTTGGGGCAAATCTGTTGTGAGTGAGCCGCCTCACGGACAAGGGGCTTGAGATGCTCTTCAACAAGGAGGCCATCATCCGCAAGGAGGGGAACGACCAGGTGATTGCATGCGGAAAGCAAGAGGACGACTTGTACCTGCTCCGTGCAAAAATCCTTGGCGGCCAGACAGGGTCCAACGTCGTCCACCTTGCCAAGAAGGACGATGGAGACCTGGACCTGTGACACCGTTGACGGTGCCACATCACTCCCTCAACTGTGAGAGACATGGCAAAGAAGGAAGTAGTGCGGGGTCTTGATGTCAAGAGCCTCGACGCAGCCAAGAAAGCCGTGTGAGAGCCGTGCGTGGTCGGCAAGACGACATGGCAGCCGTTCGATGGTAAAGGGATGCATGCATCGACGAAGCTGGAGGTGGTCTACATTGATGTGTGCAGACCATTTGAGAGCTCCCTTGGGGGTGCTCGTTACTTCGTGACCTTCATCGATGATCACAGCAGCAAGCTCTACCTATACATCATCAAGAGGAAGAGTGATCTCCTGACTTGTATGCAGGAGTTTGTGGCCGCAGTGGAGCGGCAAACAGGGTTGAAGGTGAAGGCGTTCCAGAGTTACAATGATGGCGAGTACGAGGGCTGTTTGGCATGGATGAACAGCAAGGGGATCGCGTGGCAGAAAACTACGCCACACTCTCCGCAGTAGAACGGCATCGCCGAGAGGGCGAACCGCACCATCCTCAACATGGTCCGATCCATGTTGAGCGATGCCGGCCTCGCGCAGCGGTACTGGGGCGAGGCGGCACGGACAGTGGCGTAAATCATGAACCTGACGCTGACGAAGCCGCGAAAAGATGCGGAGTCCAAGGTGTGGAAGATGCCGCAAGAAGTGTGGAGCCGGAGGAAGCCAACTATGGCACACCTCAGCACCTTTGGTTGTGTTGCTGTAAGCCGGACAGTGCCTACGGCACTGATTACGGCTTGTGCCTTATTTGAATGTAAAAGATGACTGTGGATTTGGTATCTACAGGAAAAACCGTGCGAGATCGACCCAAGAACGGGGTCGATCCATCAAGAATTCAGGAAGATACACCCGGCCAAAGGTTGGATCGGCCGAGGGGAAAAAGGTGACAGAAAATCGTCCCCAAAGACCAAGGCTCGACCCTCGGAAGACCCAACAAGGCCAAAGCGCACCTTGGAGCCCGGATAGTCAATGAGTCAAGGATCATTGAGGGCCAAGGGTTCTTCGGAATGACGGCCCGGTGTGTTATTACCAGAAAGGGCGCTTCGGGCGGCCGTCACCGCCGCTAGTGGTGCTGCCAGCGGGAGATTGCCGTGGTTCACAGAAACGGCAATATCTCGGCCTTTCGTCCACGGAATGGTACAATTCTTGGTGTGTTGGAAAGCTGGGAAGGTGAGCTACGCGATGGTAAGGCAATAACACTCATCCCCAGCCTGTACAGGGCCGCGCATGGCTCGGTGACCTCGGGTTGCCTAGGATGTGTCATCATGTACATATAGTCTTGTATGTTGACACTTAAATAACAAGTACATTTTACTCTCACTGTGCCACACGTGTTCCCGTGCTCTCCCAAGACGATCCTACGCTTCCATAACCCCAGGTTGGTGTGCACCGGCCTCCCCTTGGTCGCCGTTGCCGCTCGTTGGTGCCTACACCATCTTGTTGAGCCAACCTTGGCTCAGGGGCACAATTTTCTTCGTGGCAACCTCTCCTGGTCAGCGTAGACCAGCACGCATCTTGTCTCCTTGGCAGACCCGTGCCCAAGGCCAACCACGCACTCCGGTGACAAGGCGGTGACCGGAGGACTCGTTGAGGAAGAAGTTGCACCGGACGCAAAGATGATTTCATTCGGCTCGGCTGCGGCTGCGGCGATTGACGAGCAAGGCGAAGTAATAGCAGCCGCAACGTTGCAGAAGTTGCTCACTGACATGCAGGCCAAGATGGACCTGTTGGAGAAGCAAAACACTTTCCTCAATCAAGAGCTTGCGAAGCGTCCAGTGCCAACACCAGTGGCAGTTGCTACCGCAAACGTACCTGCGGTGGGCGTCTCGAGCCCGCCCAAGCCGGAGCCGTTCGACCCATCAAAGAAGGATGGACCAGCTCCACACGCTTGGACACTCTGAGTGGAATTGTACTTCACCGCCATCGGCGTGGATGCCTCAAGGTACGAGGCGCGCCGCGACTATGCCGTGACCCTATTGAGAGGGACATCGTTGGATTGGTGGGCTGATATGATGCGGTCCAATCCACACGGCAGTGGAGCAGCAATGGTCGCCGGCATTGCGGCCGTTACCGGAATCTCAACCCCATGGCCTCTAACTTGCGGCAGTGGCGACCCTACCCTCAAATGGCCGACCTCGTGGAAGGAGTTCATGGAGTCGTTCATCAAGCGCTTCACCGCGGGTGACATGAGGAACAACGCACGTGCCAAGCTGCGTCGGCTTCGCCAAACTGGCGGCGTTGTGGACTACACCCGCAGGTTTCATGAGATTGTTGCCAATTGTGGCTTCAACTCTCATGAACTGTGCTTCCACTACAGCAACAGCCTCAAGAAAAACGCCTGCGCTGTGACGGTGATGCACGACCTCAACGACGACCTACCGGGGATGATCGCAGCAACAGAGCGGTACAACTTGCGCATGCAACACGCTCATGCCAACAGCCACAACTCCTTTGGTTGTGGTTATGGCAAGCGGGCTGGGAGCGACGACACTCCCATGGAGATCGGCGCATTGCAACAGCGCAAGTGCTACAACTGTGGCAAGCCAAGCCACATTGCGCGTGATTGGTGGAGTCCAAAGAAGGGCGACGGCAAGGGTAAGCGGCAAGGGAAGGGGAAGCAAGCCACAAAGGAAGTAGAGAAACCAACAAAGGAGTCGAGAAACGAGGAGAGCCGGGAGTAGATGGCGTTACTCCTGGCTCCTCTCAACCCAAACCGCCAGTTGACCGTGCACCCAAACGCCTTGCGGCAAGTGAGGGGGTTTCTGAGGTCAAGGCATGGGACACANGATTGGTGGAGTCCAAAGAAGGGCGACGGCAAGGGTAAGCGGCAAGGGAAGGGGAAGCAAGCCACAAAGGAAGTAGAGAAACCAACAAAGGAGTCGAGAAACGAGGAGAGCCGGGAGTAGATGGCGTTACTCCTGGCTCCTCTCAACCCAAACCGCCAGTTGACCGTGCACCCAAACGCCTTGCGGCAAGTGAGGGGGTTTCTGAGGTCAAGGCATGGGACACATGGTATGAGGAGGAGCAGCTCGCACTTCTCTTGGAGGCGCGAGTGAGAGGCGTCAAGGGGAAGGTGGGGAGTCTGCTGGATTGTGGTGCAAGCCACGGTTTTGTGAGCATGGAATGTGTTCGGAAGTGGGGCCTTGCGCTCACGAGCAAGAAGCGGACCACTAACCAAGTGGACGGCACGATTGAAGTGGGGTACCTGGCCCGTCCCCTCTCCATTCACGTGGGGAAGCTTCGCATAACGACCGTATACCGGGTGTGCCTGATGAAGGATTACGATGTGATCCTCGGTCGTGACTTCCTCCACAAGTACAACCCCGTCGTCAATTGGGAGGCACGCACCGTCTCAGTCCAGCTCGGAGACAAGGAGTATCCCCTGCCTACGTGGTCCAAGGAAGAGGCCACGGAGGAGGAAACTTGCGGGGAGGAAGCGCCGCAGCAGTCGGTGCCTCGCAAGGAGGAATCGGAACCTATGATGCTGAACTTGGTACAGCTCAAGCGCGCGATTAAAAAAAAGGAGCAGATTTTTTTGGCATTCGTGCGAGACGTGGAGGACAATTTCGAAAAACCAGAGGACGTGGCGCCTGCTGTGGTGCATGGGGCGACTCGTGAGCAGCCGGGGGCCCAAGGCAAGTTTGTCGCGGTGCCCAAGGGGCTTCGAAAGGTGTATACGGAGTTTGAGGACGTGTTTCCCGACACCCTCCCAGCGGGTCTGCCACCAAAGCGGGACGTGGATCATCGCATCGACCTCAAACCTGGAGCACGCCCGCCTGTTTGTGCAACGTACCACATGAGCGACGCGCAGTTGGAGGAGCTCAAGAAGCAGCTGACTGAGATGACAGAGCAGGGCTTCATCCGCCCATCCTCTTCTCCTTATGCTGCACCTGTCCTGTCTGTACAGAAAAAAGATTGGGGAGATGCGCATGTGCGTGGACTACCGGGTGTTGAATGAGTTGACCATCAAGAACCGGTATCCACTTCCACAAGCCGGGGAGCTCTTTGATCAGCTCCATACGGCTTGCTTCTTCACAAAGATTGACCTCCGTTCCGGCTACCACCAGGTCCGCACCGCAGCAGATGATGTAGAAAAGACGACCTTCCGCACTCGCTGTGGTCACTACGAGTTCCTCGTGATGCCTTTCAGGTTGACCAATGCGCCAGCCACCTTCATGACGACGATGAACAACATATTCAGGCCGTACTTGGATGACTTTGTGGTGGTTTACCTCGACGACATCTTGGTGTATAGCAGGACGGCGGAGGAGCATGAGGAGCATGTGAAGAAGGTCCTCGAGATTTTGAGGACGGAGAAGTTTTTTGCAAAACTCTCTAAGTGTGAGTTCGCGGTGGGTAAATTTGAATTCCTCGGACACATAATTGGCAATGGACAGATTGCCATGGACCCGTGCAAAGTGTCGGCCGTGCAAGAGTGGCCGAAGTTGCCTAATGTGCATGATGTGCAAGAGTTCTTTGGTTTTTGCAACTACTACCGTGGGTTCATCCTTGGCTATGCGTGAGTATCAGCGCCACTCTCCAATCTCACTTGCAAGGATCGCGAGTGGAGTTGGGGGGTTAGCGAACAAGAAGCCTTTGAGAACTTCAAAAGGGCTCTGATCTCCGCGCCGGCCTTGCACTTGGCCGACAGCGGCCGTGAGTTTGAAATGGCGACGGATGCATCAGACCTGGCCATTGGTGGGATCCTTTTGCAGGACTTTGGCAACGGGTCGCAGCCGGTCGTCTACTACTCGCGCAAGTTGCGCGGGACGGAGCTGAACTACGCCACCCATGACAAGGAGATTCTTGCCATGGTTGCAGCCTTCAAGAACTGTCAGCACTACCTCGAGGCGTGGAAATGCACGGTCTACACGGACCACCACGCGTTCAAGTACTTCAAGACGCAGCCGAACCTGAGCTGGCGGCAAGCGCGTTGGGTGGAGTACCTCGAGTCGCACTTCGACTACGAGATCGTGTACCAGTCGGGTCGCATCAACCCAGCCGACGCACTCTCACGGCGACCGGACCTGATGATGCGGGTCGCGTCTCTCACCGTCCACAAGGATGCTTTCCTTGTGAAGTTCTTCAGGGAGGGATACGAGGCGCATGGGGAGTATAACGCTGGGAGATTTTTCTTCGAGGCGCCGTATTGGTGATGGCGCGGCACGCAGAACGTGGTGGTTCCCGCGGTGCCGGCGCTTCGGCAGCAGATTTTGGAGGAGTGGCATGATAGTGGCCCGAGTGGCCATTTCTCCGCCGACAAGACATTAAAGACGGTGGCTTGCTTCTTCTCGTGGCCCATGTCGTCGGAGGTGGCTGAATTCTGCCGGAGTTGTGACGTGTGTCAACGCCACAAGGCACGGAGGAAAAAGACCCCGGGTCTCCTCCAACCCTTGCACATCCCCGAGCAGCCGTGGAAAGACATCTCCATGGATTTCATCATGGGTTTGCCCACGAAAGCGGCAGGCCACAATGCTGTGTTGGTGGTGGTGGATCGCTTCAGCAAAATGTCACACTTCATTGCGACGTGTGATACGGTGAGCGTGGAAGGCACGGCTCGGCTATTCCTCGAGCACGTGGTGCATCTCCATAGCATGCCGCGTTCCATTGTAAGCGACCGTGACCCGCGTTTTACAAGCAAGTTATGGCGAGAACTCATGGAGCGGTACGGCAGCAAGGTGCAGCTGTCGGCCAGTTTTCACCCCCAATCTAACGGACAAACGGAGCGGATGAACCAGACGCTGGACCAGCTCCTCCGTACAGTGGGTGATCCGCATGAGACGGTGTGGGACCAATGATTGCCGGTCTCTGAACTGGCGTACAACTTTGCCACATCCGCCTCCACCGGCCAGGCGTCATTTGAGGTGGTGAACGGGACGGTGCCCGCCACGCCCCTCAGTTTGCACGTCGCAAGCAACCTGCCCGTGGTGGAGTCTACCGCACGCGACTTCAAGCAGATTTGGGCGGCGACGCGGCATGCATTGCAGAAGGCGCAAGAGCAGCAGAAAGTACAAGAGGACCGCCGACGCGTAGACGCAACTCTTACGGTCGGTGATCGCGTGCTTCTCAACAGCGCGCATGTCAAGCTTCGCAGGGTCCGGTCGGACAAGTTGAAACCCCGGTGACTTGGTCCGTTTGAGGTGCTCGAAATGCGGACACCCGTGGTGGCGCGGTTGGCTCTTCCACCTTCTATGCCAGTCCACCATGTATTCCACATCTCCAAGCTCAAACTCTACCATGACCCGGCCGAGCATTTTCCTGGCCGCAGTTCTGAGCCTCCCCCTCCAGTGGTGATCGAGGGTGAGCAAGAGTTTGAGGTGGAGGCCGTCCTTGACCATCGTCGTCGTGGCCGTGGATGGGAGTACCTGGTCAAGTGCAGGGGCTATGACGCATCCCATAACTCATGGGAGTATGCATGCAACTTCAATGTTGGCGGGGTGAATGCCATCCTCCGGGACTATCAAGAGCGAACCAAGACGGCTCGCTCCTAAAGGGGGGAGGTAGTGTGAGCCGGACAGTGCCTACGGCACTGATTACGGCTTGTGCCTTCCTTGAATGTACAAGATGACTGTAGATTTGCAATCTACAGGACAAACTGTGTGAGATCAAGCCAAGAATGGGGTCGATCCATCAAGAATTCAGGAAGATACGCCCGACCAAAGGTTGGACCGGCCGAGGGGGAAAAGGTGACGGGAAATCGTCCCCAAAGACCAAGGCTCGACCCTTGGAAGACCCAACAAGGTGGAAGCGCACCTTGGGGCCCGGATAGTCAATGAGTCAAGGATCATTAAGGGCCAAGGGTGCTTTGGAATGGTGCCCTGGTGTGTTATTACCAGAAAGGGTGCTTCGGGCGGCCGTCACCGCCGCTAGTGGTGCTGCCAGCGGCAAATTGCCGTGGTTGACGGAAATGGCAATATCTCGGCCGTTCCTCCATGGAATGGTGCAATTCTTGGTGCGTTGGAAAGCTGGGAAGGCGAGCTACGTGATGCTAAGGAAATAGGGCTCATCCCTGGCCTGTACGGGGCCGCGCACGGCTCGGCGACCTTGGGTCGCCTAGGATGTGTCATCATGTACATATAGTCTAGTATGTTGACACTTGAATAACAAGTACAGTTTACTCCCACTGTGCCACATGTGTTCTCGTGCTCCCCCAAGACAATCCTACGCTTCCGCAACCCCGGGTTGGTCTGCACCGGCCTCCCCTTGGTCGTCGTTGCCGCCGGTCGGTGCCTACACCATCCGGTTGAAGCTAGCACACCGCGCCCGGCTCACAGTTGCACATGCTGGTGTGCAGGCACGGGAGGGGTAGGGCAAGCTGGACCCGCGGACTCGCCGGTGCATCTTTTTCAGGTACGAGAGCGGGAGCAAGGCGTACCGGCTCTTTGACCCATAGAGGCAGCAGATCGTGAAGAGTCACGATGTCACGTTTGACGAGGACAACCGTTAGACGGTCAAGGACGCGGGTCTCTCCAAGCGGGGGAGTGGCTGCCACTCCTTGAGGGAGAGATGCCAGAGGATTCAAAAGAGGGTGACGTCCGAGCGGCTCCAACCGGCGGGAACCATCCAGATGATTGGGGAGCGGCTGATTTGCCTTAAGCCGAGTCGGACAATGAGTCCGAAGCGGCGACATCAGTGGAGCTGAATGAGGAGGCAGGGAGTGAGCCCGCATCTCAATGGTCCCCGAGAGAAGGGGAGCACGCAAGCGGTGTGAGTGGCACCGCAAGAGGGTAGCAGCAGCAGCACCAGCATTGGCAGCAGTAGCTGCAGCCTCAACAGTAGCCACCTCGGAGAAGCAGACACACAAGGAGGACGGCAAAACGGTACGATGCCGCACAGGGTACCTGGACTAGGTTCGCTCGAGTGTTCTTTGCGCAAGAGGAGCCCGATACCTTCAAGGAGGCATTGGAGAAGAAAGATGGGGCTGAGTGGAAGGGAGCCATAAAACATGAGCTCGCCTCCCACAAAGAGAACGACACTTGGCAAATGATTGACAGACCGGAGGGTGCAAAAATCATCGGCTCCAAGTGGATTTTCAAGAAGAAGCTCACCAAGGAGGGGAAGGTGGAGCAGTACAAGGCGCGGTTGGTGGTGAAGGGATACGTCCAACAAAAGGGTGAACACTACGAAGAAACCTTTGTAGCGGTGACGAAGTTTGCCTCCATCCGCTCCATCCTCTCGGTGGCGGTGGCGCGGGACTACGAAGTCCACCAAATAGATGTGAAAACCGCGTTCCTCAACGGCGACCTGGACAAGGAGGTCCTCATGGAGGTGCCGGAGGGGGTGGACGTGCCACCGGGAACAGTGTGCCGGCTTTGCAAGACTCTCTACAAACTGAAGCAAGCGCCATTCATGTGGTACCTGAAAATGGACGTCGTCATGGCCGAGCTTGGCTTCAAGCGGTACGAAGCGGATCAAAGCGTGTACGTGCGGAAGCAGCCAGGGTTGCACCAGATCATGGTCCTTTATGTGGATGTCCTTATCCTCGTGTCATCAGACATGGAGGAGTTGGTGAACCTGAAGCGGCAGCTGGACGGTTGGTTCAAAATGACTGACATGGGCAAGCTCGAGTACTACCTCGGCGTCGCCATCAAGAGGGACCGCAAGGCATGCACGCTTGAGATGGGACAGGCAAAGTATATGCAAGAGGTGCTCCGCCGCTACAACATGGAGGAATGCAACCCCATCGGCACACCCATGACCACCACATGTGAGTTGAGCTCAAGCATGGGCCCTAGCACGGACGAGGAGAAGGAGGAGATGGCAGGTGTGCCATACCAGTCCGCGGTGGGGAGCATCATGTATGCCACGGTGGCAACGTGACCCGACCTGGCCTTTGCGGAGGGCCAAGTGAGCCGCTATGTTGCTGACCCCGGGCGGCTGCATTGGCAAGCGCTGAAGTGGATCCTCCACTATCTCAAGGCGACAAAACAGTCGCGGCTCATGTTTGGAGGGGGAGCGGGTGACGACTCCCTCGAGTTGGTCGGCTACTCGGATGCCGACTGGGCTGGTGATGTGGATGACAGAAAATCAACTTTGGGGTATGTGTTTATGCTTGGTGGTGCAGCAGTTTCATGGGCAAACAGGAAGCACGACTGCGTGGCGCTGTCCAACACCGAAGTGGAGTATATCGCGCTCGCGGAAGCCGCAAAGGAGGCAGTGTGGCTGCGTCGGCTGCTAAAGGAGATCGGCGTGCTGCAAAGGAAGCTGAGGATGCTCAACGTTCACAACATGAGTGCCATCAGCCTGACCCAGACTCCGGTGCTGCAGAAGAGGACCAAGCACATCGAGGTCCGGCATCACTACGAGCGGGACTTGGTGGTGGCTATTGTGCATTGTGGCACTACGTGCATGCTCACCGACGCCATGACCAAGGCACAGCCCAAAGACAGGCACGGTGCAAGCTGCATGGAGCTCGGTCTGCGCTGTGAGTTTTAAATATGCTACAGGTTCCAAGGACAGGGAATCAAGGTTGTGGTGCAAGGGGGAGATTGTTGACATGGTGTACCCCTTGCCATGAGTGCCGTTGATCGTAATCCCTGGTTCGACCACTCAGGAGTGGTCAAAAACATGATCTGACTTTAGATCTGGATTCCTTGGAGTTTTCCATGCAGGATCGAGCTTTGAATAGCTCCATTTGAGTGAGTATTCACAAAGTTAGCCTAGCCCGAGAATCAGGTGTTGGGCGGGTGGAATCTTGTACCCGCCATGGGTGGCGAGATAATCCATCGCCAGTGTTCTGAGTTCGTTCCTGTCGGAAACCGGCCCCCAGGTGGAGGCATTTCCAACATGCCCCGAAGGGTCTACTTGGTGCTCACGGCTATGTTTTGTACACGTTCTGAGTCTAAGCGTGAGCTTTTTGGTCGCCTCACGCTACGTGTCTGAGAGTTGAAGGCATTGTGAGATAGTCACGTTTGCGAAGGGAATAACGCGATTTTTCATTATTTTTTGAATATCAACATGATCTAAACATTTGTAGGGCTAGTCATGAGCTCTCCAACGCAACAAACTGTACACAATTTAGATAACAGTAGCTCCCGCTACGTCAGTCAAAGCGCAGCACCCCAAACCAGCCGCTCACTCGGCCGCGCGCACCACGTCGCCCGCAGAGGCGCCTTCACACATCAAGGACCCATCAAAATGCCATTCCGGAGGCACAGGTGTCCCTATGCGTAGTGGCGGCGCCCCTTGCACATTTGGGGTCTGTTTCAATGAGTTAATCATCGAGTTTGGTGATGGGGATGGATGTGGGTCGAAACCTGTTCGCGGACCTGCAGTCGGAATTGAATAACCTGCAGTCCCTGAGTAACAAAATGTACTACTCAGTTCCGGACTCCGAGCCAGAGATTTGGCTAAGTCCCTCATTAACAAAGTGCACTTCTGGCATCCGGCAGATCATTCGCCGGACGCCTCGGTAGCCCTTCCGGAGCAAAATCTCCAGATGGAATTTTGTTACTCGGTCAGGTGGATTATCCACCTCCGGTCGAACCGCGGCCGACTCCCAAAGCCGTCGCGCACACCCCAGCTTTGGAAGCCCATATCTCCCTCCTTACTTGTCCGATTCCGGTGAAACAACTTCCACCGGATTCCTCAACTTGTCAACTTTTAGGGGCAATCCTCCATTTGAGGATCCAAGCAATCCTCAAATCGCCAGATCCATCGACGAGGATTTTTCTCTCTTTGGCGGCTCGTCGGCGCCTTCCGGCGCCGCACTTGAGCATGTAGAGGGGTTGCGCTTGCTTTCCCTTGCACCTTCCATGCCTGGTGCTTCTGCTTGCTCTCACCCATCTTCCGCTGTGCCCTCCAGCCCATCATAGCTGGTCATCCCAAGCCCGGCCACGCTCAATGCGTGCCGGTCGACGGGTTGCGCTTTGGTCAAGCAATCCGCAAACATGTTGTGCGTGCTGCAGTGTTGCAGCAACACCTGCCCATTTTCAACCATGTCCCGTGCGTAGTGGTAACACACGTCAATGTGCTTCGTCCTCCTGTGCTGCATTGGGTTATTGGTCAGCAAGATTGAGCCGGTTTTGTCCTCTTGCACCACCGTAGGCTCCTGCTGCAGCACGCCCAGCTCCCCCAGCAACCTGCGGAGCCACACAGCCTCCTTGACCGCCTCGGCCAGCGCGATGTACTCTGCTTCCACTACGGAGGTGGCGACGTAGTCTTTCTTTCTGCTGCATCACGAGACTGCGGCACCATCAAGGAGGAACACGTAGCCGGATGTGGACTTCCGCTTGTCCACATCGCCAGCGTAGTCTGCGTCCATGTAGCAAACCAAATGCAAGGGATCCATCCGCCCCTTGCCGTCGAACCTCAAGCACGCATGCCGCGTTTCCTGCAGGTAGCCGAGGATGCGCTTGACCGCCTGCCAGTGTAGTGGCCCTGGATCGGCCACGTATCTACCCACTCGGCCCACCGCGTAGGACAGGTCCGGTCGAGTCGCCACCATGGCGTACATGAGGCTGCCCACCGCCGATTGGTAGGGCACCCTTGCCATATCCTCCCGCACTTCTTTTGTTTTCGGCGCCATTGCCGCACTCAATTCACTGGTCGTGGAGACTGAACTGCCAACTGGTTTGCTGTCCTCCATGATGTACCGCTTCAGTACCTTGGCCGCGTATTTGGCTTGCCCCAGCTCAAGCGTGTGTGTCCTCCGGTTCCGCGTGATGCTCACCGCGAGGTATTACTCGAGCTTCCCCATGTCTGACATCTGGAATCTACTGCTCACCTGCTCTTTCATCCCTTGTAAGCTTGGCAGATCTGTCGAGCACACAATCAGGTCATCCACGTAGAGTGCAACGATCTGATGGAGCTGTTTGTCGTGCTCCACGTACACGCTGCGATCCGCGTCATAACGCTTGAAGCCAAGTTGTGCCATGAAGCTATCCATCTGTTGGTACCAACATCTGGGCGATTGTAATACCCCATACAAGGACTTCCGCAACTTACACACCTTGCCCTCCGGCGTCTCCACCCCCTCTGGTACCTCCATGTAGATCTCTTGTCTATGATGAAGTTGAGGAAGGCCGTCTTTACGTCCATTTGGTAGAGCTCCATGTCCTTCGCGACCACCACTGCAAGGATCACCCGGATGCTTGTGAACTTGGCGACGGGAGCAAACGTTTCATCGTAGTACTCCCCCTTACGCTGTGCGTAACCCTTTGCCACCAGCCGCGCCTTGCATTTGTCAACGACACCTTCCTTTTTTAACTTGGTCTTAAAGACCCACTTTGAGCCGATGACCTTGGCATCTTTCGGCCCGTCAACCAGCTCCCACGTATCGTTTTGCGTGATGGACGCCAGCTCCAATTTGATGGCTGCATCCCATTGATCCCCTTCGGGCCGTGCAAGCGCCTCTTGCACAGTAGTCGGCTCCGTTGATGCAGCCAGCATGCATCGCGTCATGCCAATCCATCGACCGGTGCTTACGTCAAAGCGCTTCCCCACTTTTCGCTGTCTCCCGCTGCGGCGCGGTAGTTTTGGTGGCGCATCGTCGCTCTGCTGCGATCCCTCCAACTCAGCAAGCTCCGATGAATCATTGACTGGACGGCTTGCCAAGGATCTCTCTCAGTCTGGCGAAACATCTCCCAAACGACCGGCGCGTCCGGTGGATTTTTCACCGACGCCCAATGCACACTCTGCCGGGAGTGTGCACCTTGGCACCCTAGGTGCCTCATCCGCTGGATCCTTCCGGTGGATCTCCTCATCAGCTTGATCTTCATCAGAGTCCTCCGCATCGGCTGCCACCGCTGGTACACCTTCGCGCTTTGATGGCGCATCCTCAACTTCAGCGTCCGTCGGCTCCTCGTAGTCAAGGAGCTGGAACCTCTCCCCCGTCTTTGGAGAGTCCACCACGCCCACATCGTTGCTGCTGATGTAGCTGTGTTCCTCATCAAACTTGACATCTCGGCTGCGGATTACCTCCTCCTTGCGCATGTCGTAGAGCCTGTACGCCTTTTGCACGCTCTCATAGCCAAGGAAGAGATAGGAATTTTCCCGCGGCTCCAGCTTGCTATCACGCCTTTGCGCAGCCTGCACCAGCATGTGCGCCTTGCACCTGAACACTTTCAGGTGTGCCACACTTGGCTTGCGCCCGCTCCAAACCTCCTGCGGCATCTTCTAGCCGCTCCTCCCCTTCAGCACTGCTGTAGGAGTGAGGTTGATGGTGTAGCTCGCCGTATGCACAGCTTCTGCCCAAAAGCTTTGCAGGAATTCCGCATCCACTAACATGGTCCGTACCATGTTCAGCAGCGTCTGGTTTGCCCGCTCCGCCACGCCATTCGACTGAGGCGAATACATCGTAGTTTGTTGTCATTTCATGCCCTGTTGCTTCATCCACCCGCTACAGTCCACGTATTTTCCGCCGTTGTCACTGCGTAGCGCTCTGACCTTTCGGTCAGTCTGCTTCTCCAGTGTGGCGACATACTCCTTCAGCTGGTCTAGGACCTCGCCTTTCCGCTTCATGAAGTACACGAAGCGTTTTCTGGTGTAGTCATCAATGAAGGTGACGAAGTAACACGCGTCGCTTTTTGACGCCGTCTTCAATGGTCCGCACAAGACGCTGTGCACAACCTCCAGCAGGTGTGAGGCGTGATTCACGTTCTCATTGAACGGTTTGCGCCGCGCCTTGCCCAAAATGCAAGGCTCACACTCTTTGTGCTTTGCTGCATCTGTCGCCTCTTCCGCACCGTAGATGATGAGGCCGCGTACCAGCTTGTGCTTTGCCATCTCCTTCACGACTACGGGTGAGGAATGCCGCAGTCATCGGTGCCAGAGCTCTAGATCAGCTCCCCCTCCTATGGCCAGGTTGACGGTGCATTCTTGCGAGTCTGCTGAATCTATCGCCGCGGGGATCACCTTGGTCTCCACGATGTAGAGGCCTCCCTCGCGCTTAGCCTCCAGCATGGGCTCGCCACCGACGTCCTTCCGCACGAGTGTCCCTCTTCTCTTGAAGAGCACCTCGTACCCTTTGTCAATCAGGCGGCTAGCACTTAGAATGTCAACCAAGCTGGGTACGTGTTGCACGTCCTTGATGACGCGCTGCACCCGCTTTCCTCCAACCACCACCTCCACGTCCACGTCTCCTTGGCTAGCCGCGGGCTCGACCTTGTCGTTCGCAACCATCATGGATTTGCTGGACTTGGTGTAGTTGATGAACCCGATCTTCTCGACCTGGGTATGCTCCTCCGCTCCGGAGTCAAGGCATCGCAGATTGGCCTTCTTGAGGTAGTGGTTTTGAGTGCTGTTGAGGAGCGCCTTCTTGCCTTTGGCATCCTTGCCGCCAGCCTTTGCCTCCTCGGTGCACTCACGGGCCCAGTGGTCCTCCTTGCCGCAATTTTGGCACGCACCCTTCTTGGCACCCCTCTTGCCGCCGCCATGTCCGCCACCTCCCTTGGCCCCGCTTCCGCCCCCACATGTTTTGGTGACGAGGGCCAATGAGGAACGGCAGCAGTGCTGTGTAGTAGCAGCCATGACTGTTGTGCTGCACAGCAGTGCTGTGCAAGATTACTACGCAGCCACGCAGTTTCTACATTGTTCTGCACAGCTGCGCAACTACGCAGCCGTGCAAGGGGGGTGACGAGGTTCCCCCCCATTTTCATCGAGGAGTCCACGTGACTCCCATCGACCAAAGAAAAAAACCGCTGGCGTAGATATGTTTAAGAGAAAAATGCTAGCATTTTCTTTGCTAGCGTAAGAAACGCTGACATCATCGCCAGTTGTGCGGACGTCAGAAAATTTTGGGGTCAAAACATCAATTTTTCTGAACATTTCAACTCCTCAAGAAACGCTATCGATTTCTTGTTCAGAGCATTTTTCACGTTTGGCCCCATACTGAGCCGTGACATGGCTATGACCGGTGACAAGGACAAAGCACCACCTGATCCCCCCTCTTCCTCCTCAGGGGTCCTGAGCTCACGCTCGCAAGCTATTGAGGACCTTCTGAGTCAACAGAATGAGATAGGTTGCCTACACCAGCAACAGACCGATGCCATCCGCACGCTCAGTGATCTTCTTTGGAGTCAGTCCACAGTCCCACAATAGACCTTCGGGGGGGTCGGCGGTGTCACAACTTCTGCACAGCAGTCAGCATCCACACCGAGGAGAGCGGCAGGACAGGACCCGCCACTTCTTGATCCTTTGGAGGAGGACCCTTGCATGCCAGGCATGGAGGATGACACTCCTGAGAGGGAGATTTGCGAACTTTAAGAGCATCTCCGCCAGCTGTAGACGCGTTTCGGTTCCCTGTTCCTGGAGATCCAATCCTCCCGTGAGCCCTACCTCGGCAACTTTCCTCGTCGTGGTGTCTTCCCCATCCCTCATCTTTCCTAGCATGTGGTTGCTCTCCTTACGAAGCAGCAACCTAAGGACTTTGAGACACCGCCCCCACGATATATCAACAAGGATGGTTTTGACTGTTGGGAGACCCTTTTCCAGATCTGGGCCACTTCAGAGGGCGTTTGGCCCTACTACCGAAGTCAGTACCACATTACGGACCTTGCATAGGTGCTGACAGTAGCTCGAGTTCTTTGCGCCATGCCGCGCGAGACTGTCGTGGACTTTCTTCTTTTCCTTAGAGAGGCCATCACAGGTGTTGTTGCTGACCCACGTCGGGGCTTGGAGCTGGCATTGTCCCTGCTTGCTGGAGAGACGCACGCCACCCGCGTGGCTCGCATCCGCGCCTTCCATTCCCTTTGTCAGGGACCTGCCATGCCTTCTGCCAATTATTGGCAGGGCGCCATGTGCATCTACGTACGCCTTGGGACCTTAGGAGGTACACAGTTGTAGGTGCTTTGCACGATCATGATTGGCGTCCGTCTTGAGCATGTAAGCATCTTCTCGGGGTATAATGACGCGGTGCTCAAGCCCTTCTCCACCTCCCTCCAGCCTCTTCCTAAGGCGCATCGGCTTTTCCTCCAGGTGACTTCCGCTCGTGAGGCAGCCATCGCCCATCAAGAGAGTTCACTTGCTACACCTGTGTTCGCTTCACCATCGACGCCTCTCTCAGAGTTATCTTTTTCATGCTTTGGCACGCTCTCCTCTTCCCCCTTCACCCCGGCTACCCCGACACAAATGCCGAATGTGGCGGCAGCAGCACAGGGGAAGAAGCGCAAAACGAAGCATGGCTCGGACAAGCAGCATTCATAGAAACAACAGCCATTAGGCGGTAGCATTGGACGTATTGTTCACTACTATTTTTGTGGAGGCGCTCACCACTACACCGAATGCCAGCAGCCACTCGACTGGACGCGGATCATTCGCGGTCTTCAGGTTACACATGCACAGAGGTCTGCATTGAGTAGCACATGCTCTTGTTGCATGGCGACCACGACCGCAGCAGTTCCCGCTTCCTCACCGGCGAGTTGCGGAGACCCAGACCCCCGTGATCGCACCATTGCCCAGCTCTGTCAGCTCCTGGCGTTTCGCTCTAAGGGAGGTGCGAGTGTGTCATCACAGCCAGGTGTTTCATAGAGTGTTTGTTTGTCTGTTCTCGTCTCTTTTGATGACTTGTGTGGGGGAGCACAGCTGGCGTGTGATGATGATGGGCTTGATAGTACAGATTGGATTTCTGAGTCTCACCTGTGTGTCCTTCGTTGTTCTCCCTCCTCTGTCGCCGAGCGCCCGTCTGTAGCTGAGTGTTCTATTTCCTGTTGCATAGTGACATCCTCCAGTCGTGATTTGGGTGGTACTTGGATTATCGATTCAGGTACCACTTACCACATGACTTGTCGTCGTAGTGACTTTGTTGTTCTCGATCCTGTGGCGTTTTTTCGTTCTATTCACACAGGCTCTGGTCAGTCCTTGCATGTTCAGGGTGTAAGGGTTGTGTACTTCGATTGTCCGTCTGACCCCTTGTATCTTTCTGACGTGCTTTTTGTGCCTGGCCTTGAGCCGAGCTTGCTCTCTGTGAGTACCTGCACTCTGATGGGACTCTCTATGGAGCACATTGGAGACTCTGCGACAGTGTCTGATCTTGATTCTCGCAATGTTGTTCTTCGTGGCTCTGTTGTGGATGATCTGTATTGTGTCCCTCAGACCTCTTTTTCTCTTTGCTCCCCTTCCCCTCCTGCTTGTGTGTTTGTCACTGGTGTCCTGTCTGCTGAGCACCAATGCCTGCTGCACCAACGTCTGTATCATGTGGGCTTCGACATTGTGTCGAAGCTCATTTGGACACAGCTCGCACTCGGTCTTGACGCGGCCTCTTTCAAGAAGCCGCCCAAGACCAATTGTCTGTTCTGTGCTCAGGGTAAGATGCATCGTTGTACCTACACTGACTCCTATTCTCGAGCCCTTTGTCCTCCTGAGCCAGTCCATTCGGACCTTCTCAGTCCTCTCCCTATCAAGTCCTTGTCCTGTAGAGGCCGATGCGTCCTGACCCTGACCGATGACTTCACCCGGATGGGTCTACAACTTGCGCCAGAAGAGTGATGCCACTCAAGCGGTTTGTGTCTGGCTAGTGATGGTTGAGCGTCAATCTCGCCACTTGCTGCATACCTTCCGCTTGGACCACGGTGGTGATTTTATTGGCAAGATGGATAGTTTCTTTGCCGAGCGCGGGGTTTTTCACCAGGTCTCTGCTTCTACCACTCCTCAACAGAACGGTGTCTCTGAGCGCTGGAACTCCACCATGGAGGATGCGGTTCGTGCTATGCGGTCTGATTGCGGTCTCCCAAAATTCTTCGCCTTTGAAGGATTTGCCTACATGACGTGGGTCTGGAACCACCTCCCACACGGTCCTCTTCCGGACTACGTTACACCGTACGAGCTCTGGTTTGGCCACCGTGCCGATCTGCGTCTTGCTCGTTTCTGGGGCTCAGTGGTTTCTGTATGGTACACCGAGGATCAGCAGGGTTCCAAGGTCTCTCCGCGGGATCGCTTGTGTGCCTTTGTCGGCATCTCCCCATGGTCAAAAGCCTGGAATTTTTAGGACCCCACCCATCATTGCATTATTGAGTCCCGCGATGCACTCTTCTTTTAGTCCATCACCTACCGCAACCTGACCTCGATTGTGTCAATGTCTGTCTTACATGTTCCTACGTGTGAGGTTTCTTGACGGATGGGGGAGTCTGAGCCTACGAGCACTTCTCTTCCGGCTGATGTGTCTGTTCAAGCCCCCTCCACTTCTCGGTCTCGGGCTCTTGATAACCTGGTGGTCATCGCTGTCGGCCCATAGACCTCTCCCGCCCAACCTGTCTCCTCCCCTATGCTCTCGCGACCCACAGACATCCATGATGCTATCCCTCTATCCACCGGTACTTCTGTCTCCGTGGGTGGTCTTACTGCCACATCCAGTCCTACGCCTCTCATCACTTCACCAGCCTCTCCTCCCATTACATCACCTATCCTTGTGCCTTAGTCCTCGCCGGATGCGGTCGTTCTTGTCCCTGAGCCTGCGGTGAGTCTTTTGAGCCCGGGCCACTCGTGTGAGCCCGGTGTTTGTCTTCGAGCGTTGGGCTGCGGATCCTTGCGAGTGTCAGGTTCCGCACCAAGGCGCTCCACTCGCAGTGTTGCGAGTGGCGATCTCGGCGCAAAGGCCCTCGGCCTGAGTGTTCGTACAGTTCACATAGAGTTACATCCATGGTGTCTTGTAGGGCACGATCTGGTCACTCGCGAGTTTCGTACCGCTTGTGATGCAGCAGCTGACCTTGTGGTCGTCAGGCCCATTCATGAGGCGTGTGCACTCGCCACTCAGAGCACTCCCTCATTGATGCCTGATCTGGGCACATTGGGGGACGCTCTCTCATCAGAGGATGCCGATGCGTTACATGCTGTCTGCGAGGATGAGCTTCATGCCATCCGAGAGCACGGAGTTTACGAGCCAGTCGACCTTCCACCTGGGAGGAAGGCGATTGAGGTCAAGTGGGTCTTTCGCAAAATGGCTCACTGGAACACTACGAGGCTTGCTTGGTCATCAAGGGGTACTCTCAGATCGAGGGTGTTGATTACACTGACACCTTTGTCCCTGTCGGCCGTACAACCTCAGCCCGCGCTCTGTTCGGTGTGGTGGCTCAGCATGACTGGGAACTGCATAAGATGGATGTGAACAATGCATTCCTCCATGACTCTCTGGATGAGGAGATTTACGTGGCCCAGCCATTAGGCTTTGAGGATGTGACAAGGTCTGGTACTTGTGCAAGTCCTTATACTGACTCAATCAGTCTCCTCGGTGCTAGAACCAGGAGATCACATGCACTCTGACTAGTGCGGGATATGTAGAAAGAGAGGCAGATCCCTCTCTCTTGCCGTCTTGCATCGCACTCACACACAAAGCTCATGTTTGTTTTTTCATGAGCCTGCATGCCCTAAAACATTTCCAATTCTGCCGCCGCTACTGCTTATTGTTGTCGCCGCTGCTGCTGGTGCTGCACACTGTTGCTGTTTTCGTCTCTACCGCACGCTACTTCTGCTGCCGCCGCTACTATAGTGGCTGCTGCTACTACTGCTATATGCTACTGCTGCTGACATTGCTGCTACAACGGCTGATGTGCTACTGCAGCTGCTGTTGCTTTGAGCGGCTACGCTGCCACTATTGCTCCTACTATGTGGCAGCGCAGCTGCCGCGGATGCTTCGTCTTCTGCTGCTATTGCTGTTGCCGCTGCAGTCGCTAGTGCTGTTGTGCACAGCTCTCCACCCCTGTGGCGTTTACGTGCACTTGCTTCGCGCTCCCTCACGCTGCTGCCTGTGTGGCACCATGTGGCGCGTTCTGTTGCGTTCTGCCCACTGTTGCTACTTCTGCTACTCACACGCCCCCCTCTGCTCTGATACCAAATTGGGAATGTTTAAGGGCGTGCAGGCCCATGCAAAAACGAACATGAGCTCTGTGTGTGAGTGGGATGCAAGACGGCAAGAATTTGGCTAAGTTTGGAACACTGAATATAAAAGAACAAGGACAAAGTACAAATGAGCTCTTAACGGGCTTAAGTAGGGGCGCCGACAGCAAGCGGCACCGCGCCCCGTTACCCTCGCTGAACCCAAACGAGTCAGTGGGGACAACACACTGCGTACACCACTATAACAATGACGGTGGTTACTTCAAGGCACCGGAACAACTCTCCGAGTGCTTGGGTCTTGACCGTCGAGAAAATACGAGCACTGCTAGAAAATCTCAAAATCAGCGTCCTGACATCCAAAACAGCTTTTCGAACATTGCAAGCGCTAGTACAGCCACCGGGTCTCCTCGTCGCACGAGTAAGTCCACCGGGTGTGTGTTGCTTTGTGCCGTTCCTATACAGTTTACTGTGACCACTCGGCCGTGTCCATACTCGTGCAGATCCCTGAGGCAGGCGGCCCTGGTGACACCGGCGACGACAGGCGGCGGACCACCCGCCTGGAGCTGACCGACCACTGTTCCAGAGCCCCAGATGTCACCAGGACTCCTTGCTGTGCCTTCTACGTCTTGCAGGCGCCTTTTGGCGGACTGGGCATGAGGCCCATTTGCATGTTTTTGCATTGTATACTCGCTGTCAGGCGATGGATGCATGCATGTGACCAATCACTGCGTCCGTCTTTTGATTCTGCACATCTAGGTTTAGACGGCGTAGGATTCTGACATGTTTGCGCAAAGTTACGGCCAAAACAGTGGTTTTGGGCCGGTTTTAGGACAGCTCTTGGACTGCCGCGTGCGACACCCGCCGTGCGCCGCGGCAGGTATTTATGCCCTGGACCTGTCAGCTGTCATTTCTCTCTGCATATGCTATATTGAAGTCTTCTGACACTGTGTCTTGTGTCTCCTAGCCAAACCCTTGCCGTTGTGTGTACGACATGTGACTGTCGTCACCGTCTGACCAAGCACTGAGGCCCGGTCAACGGCTCTGTTGCTAGGAAGCTTCTACGTACGTTCTCATGGTATCAGAGCAATGAGACAATTCTCACTGAGCTACGCAGCAGAGATGCAACGGAGCAGCAACAGTGAGAGTTATCGCTACAGCAGAGCTTCTAGGACCTGTNTTTTGATTCTGCACATCTAGGTTTAGACGGCGTAGGATTCTGACATGTTTGCGCAAAGTTACGGCCAAAACAGTGGTTTTGGGCCGGTTTTAGGACAGCTCTTGGACTGCCGCGTGCGACACCCGCCGTGCGCCGCGGCAGGTATTTATGCCCTGGACCTGTCAGCTGTCATTTCTCTCTGCATATGCTATATTGAAGTCTTCTGACACTGTGTCTTGTGTCTCCTAGCCAAACCCTTGCCGTTGTGTGTACGACATGTGACTGTCGTCACCGTCTGACCAAGCGCTGACGCCCGATCAACGGCTGTGTTCCTAGGAAGCTTCTACGCATGTTCTCATGGTATCAGAGCAGTGAGACAGTTCTCACTGAGTTGCGCATCAGAGATTTAGCGGAGCAGTTGCTGTGAGAGTTACCACTGCAGCAGAGCTTCTGGGACCTGTTGGAGACAGCCGGTCGCTGTCAACGTACTCCACCCACCACGTGAGATCGGAGCTACTGAGGCAGCAGCAGCGGCGTGTACCGCCACACAGAGGTGTGTGGCAGCTGTGGTGCATGCAGCCGCCCTCCCACAGCCACAGCAGCAGAGCAGCAGCAGCAGAGGCGGCGGTGGCAGCAGCAGCGCAGCAGCAGCGGCCGCCGCAGCAGTGTGGCAGCAGCGGTGGCAGCAATAGCGTAGCAGTAGCGTCGGCAGCAGCAGCGCAGCAGCAGCGTTGGCAGCAGTAGTGCAACAGTGGCAGCAGCAGCAGCGCGCGGCGGCGGCAGCCAACAGCAATGCGCGGCGGCAGCAGCCAGCAGCAGCTGCAGCGCACAGCAGCAGCCGCTGCGTGCAGCAGCAGCAGCAGCAGCGCAGCCGGTGCTGCCACCGCTGCACACGCAACTACGCAGCTGCTGCTGCAGCTGACAGCATAGCTGTAGCAGCAGCTTGGCGGAAGCTACTACGCAGCTTCCACGGAGCTGCCGCGCACCACCGCGCAGCGGCAGAACCGTGACAAGAAAAAAAAGGAAGGGGACGAGCTGACGTCAGCATTGTTGATTGCTGACGTCATCAGGTCGTGCTGACGTCAGCAACCACTTGCTGACGTCAGCATTACACTTAGCCAAATTTTCACCCGGAAAGTCAAAAGTTGCCAGCCTTTCAACTCCCCCAGAAATGCGGACAGTTTTGAAATCCGGTAAACTTGACCTGTCGTCCCATAGTGAGCGGCGACATGAGTTCGCCCGACGACAAGGACAAGGGACCAGGTGATCCCTCCTCCTCTTCTTCAGGGGTATTGAGCCCTNAACCGTGACAAGAAAAAAAAGGAAGGGGACGAGCTGACGTCAGCATTGTTGATTGCTGACGTCATCAGGTCGTGCTGACGTCAGCAACCACTTGCTGACGTCAGCATTACACTTAGCCAAATTTTCACCCGGAAAGTCAAAAGTTGCCAGCCTTTCAACTCCCCCAGAAATGCGGACAGTTTTGAAATCCGGTAAACTTGACCTGTCGTCCCATAGTGAGCGGCGACATGAGTTCGCCCGACGACAAGGACAAGGGACCAGGTGATCCCTCCTCTTCTTCAGGGGTATTGAGCCCTCGCTCGCAGGCCATTCAGGACCTGCGCAGCCAGCAGGAGGAGATGCGTCATCTGCAGCGAGAGCAGACTCACGCGATCCGCACGCTGACTGAGCTCCTACGCGTTCAGTCTACGGCTCCTTTGCGGATTTTTGAGGGAGCTGCCGGCGTTGCGGCCTCCACCCAGCACTCGGCTCAGGTGCCCGTGACAGGTGCTCCACCTGCTTCACCGCCTAGTGTGGTTTCCCCACCACCTGCGGACCTCCTTGATGACGAGCCATTCATGCCAGGCTTCGAGGATGACTCCCAGGAGCGGGAGATTTGTCTCCTACAGGAGTGCCTCCGTTAGCTGCAGACGGGTATCCGACCTCCACCCGTGTCCCCGATACGAACGTCGCCTGACTTCCCCGGTGATCACCCCCTTCCAGGAGTTTTCCCCGTCTCTCGCCCTCCTCAGCCTGCGGTTGCTCTCCCCACGGAGCGGCAGCCAAAGGACTTTGAGGCACCACCTTCACAGTACATCAGCGAGGATGGATTTGAGTACTGGGAGATCCTGCTTCAGGTGTGGACCACTTCCGAGGGAGTGTGGTCTTACTACCACAGCCCATACCAGTCTACAGATCCAGCACAGGTGCTGACAGCAGCCCGGGCCATGCGAGGACTTCTCTACGCCATGCCACGCGAGACTGTCGTCGACTTTCGCCCTTTCCTCGGCGACGCTGGCACAGGCACCGGAGCAGATCCTCGTGGAGGCTGGGATCTGGCGTTGTCCCTGCTGGCCGCAGAGACGCATGCTACACGTGCGTCACACATACGTGCTTTCCACTCGCTCCGTCAGGGACCAGCGGAGCCTGCGGCGGATTACTGGCAACGTGCCATGCGTATTTACACGCGTCTTGGGACCTCAGAAGGCACACAACTGTGGGCACTTCGGACGATCATGCTCGGAGTTCACCTAGAGTACACCGACATCTTCACACGGTACAGTGACGCTGCTCTCGAGCCTTTCTCAGCCACCCTACAGCTGCTCCCTTGGGCCCATCAGCTTTTCCTCCGGGTGACTGCGGCCCGCGAGGCAGCAGTAGCACATCAGGAGACTTCCCTCACTGCAGCAGTCCTTGCCTCACCACCATCTTCCCTCATATAGTCACCCTCATCTACGTCCATCACGACCTCATCTTCCACCTCCTCTTCGACCCCGTCTACACCCACGCAGACGCAGGGCATTGCAGCAGCTGCCTAGGGGAAGAAGAAGAATAGGAAGCGCGGATCGGGTCAACAGTAGTCGTCATCCAGTGGTAGCAGTGGTCGTTCCGTGCACTGCTACAACTGTTGAGGTGCCCATCGCTACACCGAGTGCCAGCAGCCGCTTGACTGGGAGCGCATCACTCGCGGACTTCAGGCTGCCCATGCTACTCGCACCGCGTCCGGCACGTCGACCGCACACTCCTCTGGATGCGCGGCGACCATGACTGCAGCTGTTCCTGCATCCTCACCGGCGAGCAGCAGTGATCCAGACCCACGTGACCGCACCATCGCCGAGCTCCGTCATCTTCTGGCGCTTCGCTTTCAGGGAGGTGCGAGTGTGTTGTCATCATCGAGTGGGTCACAGACTGCTTGTTCGTCCGTCCTCGTGACTCGTGATGACACGTGTGGGGGAGCACAGTCCGCATGTGATGATGTTGGGCCTGACTGCACTGACTGGATTCATGAGTCTCACCTTCGTGATGTACGTCGTTCCTTCCCACTGACGGCTCAGCGTCCCTTTGATGCCGAGTGTTCCATTGCTCGTTGTACAGTGACGTCCACCAGTCGTGAATCCGGTGGCACTTGGATCATCGATTCCGGTGCCACCCACCACATGACGTGTCGTCGTAGTGACTTTGTGCTAGTTGGTCCTGTCACGACTGTCCGTTCTGTTCGTACAGGCTCTGGTCAGTCCTTACCGGTCCACGGTGTCGGTGTTGTATGCTTTGATGGTCCGTCTGGCCCCCTGTATAACTCTGACGTGCTGTTTGTGCCTGATCTTGAGCTCAATCTGCTGTCTATGTGTGCCCGCACTCTGATGGATCTCTCCGTTGAGCATACCGCTGATTCAGCGACGGTGACTGCTCTTGACACCCGTAGCATTGTCCTACGTGCTTCTGTCGTAGATAATTTGTATCGCATTGCTCGGCCATCCTCCCCTTACTCTCCACCTTCCTCTGGTCGTGTTTTTGTCACTGGTGTTGTATCCCCATAATACCAGAGGTTGCTTCACCGACGTCTGTGTCATGTGGGCCCCGACACTGTGTCAAAGCTCATACAGACACAGCCCGCTCTTGGCCTTGACGTGGCTTCTTTTGAGAAGCTACCCAAGACCGACTGCCTTTTATGCGCTCAGGAAAAAATGCACCGGTGCACTTATCCTGATTCGCGTTCCCGAGCACTGAGGCCACTGGAGTTGGTCCACTCGGACCTGCTTGGTCCTCTCCCGGTCGAGTCTCTGTCCGAGAGGGGACGGTATGTTCTGACGCTGACTGATGACTTCACCCGGATGCGGTGGGTCTACAGTCTGTGTCAAAAGAGCGACGCCGCCCTTGCAGTTCGGCTCTGGCTCGTGATGGCTGAGCGTCAATCTCGCCACACGCTACATACCTTTCGCTCGGATCGCGGCGGCGAGTTCCTCGGTGAGATGGACTCCTTCTTTGCTGAGCACGGCATTTTTCACCAGGTCTCCGCTCCTGCTACCCCACAGCAGAACGGTGTCTCTGAGCGCTGGAACCACACCATGGAGGATGTGGTCCGCGCCATGCGGTCTAAGTGCGGTCTCCCGGAGTCCTTCGCCTTCGAGGG
>SZWC01010769.1:61146-88651 GCA_023375785.1 Penium margaritaceum | reverse complement strand
TATCTATCTATCTATCTATCTATCTATCTATCTAACTATCTATCTATCTATCTATCTATCTATCTCTCTATCTATCTATCTATCTATCTATCTATCTATCTATCTATCTATCTATCTATCTATCTATCTATCTATCTATCTATCTATCTATCTATCTATCTATCTATCTATCTATGTATCCATCTATTTGATCTGGCTAGGTGGACTTGGCTTGATGGTTGTGGAGGACCTCACACTCCTCTCGCTTGTATGTAGCCACTCTCGGTCCTGGCACGCAGTGAGAGGACTCCTCCATCCACGAGGCCCCAAGGAGAGCGGAGAGGATGAGGGAGGGGGACATAGACCATGGATGAGGGGGCGAGAGAGGACGCTTCAGGGGTTCCCAAATGGATTCATGACCAGTCACCCCTAAGAAATACACTGATGTTACTGTGTACATTAGAAGTGCATAGGCATAGGGATGTGGTGAGAAACTTCTCTAGTTTATGGACAAAGCTTTTCATGATCCCTGACAAGAAAAAAAATCTATCTTTTGATTCTCATAGAATACGAAGGTTCAAGGAAGTTGCATTGAAATATGATAACCATTGAAGAGTTTGTACAAAGCTTAACAGACTGTATGAAATGACTGACATAATCTGTGCTCTACGACAGGAATGGTTACATTTGCCTTTTCTCTTTGATACCCAAAATATGATCAAAGTTGTAGGTCACCTAGATACAGCTTATGCTCGCTGTTTTCTCTAAACCATGTTTCATGTTCTTGTACATCCGTCGCGAGGCTAGAATCGAGAGCAACTTTCCAACTGTAGCTGAATGTACGTCAATTTCAGGAAGAAAGGGTTATGTTCAGGGTATCTGAAAGTATGGTTTTCCATTATTACTTGAATTACATTCAATCACAACACGCGTCAATAGACGATCTTCGCTCATAGACACTCTTTGTTTTCTGGAGTTGAAGAAACTGATGAAAAGTTCGAATAATCCTTTGTCAAAGAATAAGAATATGCAACTTGGCACTCAAAAGCTACATTTAATCGTAGCATCGACCACGGAATGGAGAGGATACCGTCGATGAAGTCCGACACAAACTGAAAACCACCGCTTGAACACCAGTTGCAACGAGACATAATTACCAAATGCGTACAATCAATGTTGCAAGCGGTCTATGTGGCGATGCATGCGGGATGAGAAAGATATCAAACCAATAAAAAATATCAGAAGCAAACACGTGCCATGTTAATATCAGAGAGCAGAACCTCGCTTTTCCTGTCAGAGCTCGATCGATGAGTGTCCTCGTCATTCCAGGCGGTGTTCACCAGTGAACATTTCTCTCACTAAATCCATACTTCGCCATGTTCATCGACCAATACAATGGTCCAATACATCCTTCAATTGGGGGGGGGGGGATAGGATATGGGTGCCAGCAATGGCGGAGCCAGCCCCCCCCCCCCCCCCCCCCCCCCCCAAAGCAAAAATCAGTATGGTGAATTTATCTGACAGTTTATTGGGAGGCTTCAAATGGAAGCTCACAAATGTATTTTTGAAGGAGAACTTTTCTTGGAACCTAACCATAATGTACACTTGTGTATGTGCTTTGCGATAACCCAGATACATCAGTCAACACACTACCCATACATAAAAATCAGGGGGGTGGGGGGGAGGCTGGTTGTCGCTCGCCTTTGCTATCGTGCCACGCATTAGTATCGGTTTTGTACAGGCGCCGTTCGCCTCACCAAGACGATTTTGAACCTTGCGAACACACACAGCATAAACAGGTTTGTGTGAAGTTTGCTATGTCAACTTTGACATGCTTCTTCAGTTTGTGTAGACACATCAATGCACGAAGCAAGAACGAGCGTTCAATTGTTATTGTTCACCAGTGTACACATTTCTCTCGTCTCTCATATTTCAGGAAGTTCACATTCCAATACATTTGCCTACTATACTCGCATTGTTTGGGGGAGGGGGATCAGAAAAAGTCCAACTGATGTCTGTCGAGCCCCCATGTGGAAGTGAATAGGAGGGGGGTGAACTACTACACACAAATGTATTTGACTGAGAGAGGTTACGAAGAAACTAGACATCGGTGCTCTTGCTAATACATTTGTGAACTTTCAGAAACCTCCTCCGGATACGCAGTACAATACACTCACCCAATACATTCTGGGGGATGGGGGGGGGGGGGAATTCGCTAGGTGAAACGGATGCACGAATGCAACAATCAGCGCCCGACGAGCGCAAAATCTGTCGGGTGTAGCAATTGTTTCTGAACAACGTTACGACAACAAGTATGCCAAAAATTTACACAGACCTAGAATGAACATTTCTGTTATGATAGTCATCTTCACAAAATATTCACAAGATGCTTCTCATATTCCACTTCAATAATCTGGGTGTTGCCTGATTGTAGAATAATAGTGAAAAACAGAATTCTTCTATGCACCTTAACATCATTGAACCTTCCTAATTCTGCATATGTCAACACACTCTTCAAAGAGTGTATAAAACGAACCTGAATTAGGGAGGGTTCATTGAAAAGCACAAATGTATTCAATGTACAACATATGTACACTGAAATATCAGTGAACAAAAGAATGCGTTCATACACCATACCTTCCTAGAATCTTCCTATCCACCCATATGTTAGTACACACAACAATCAATGTATAAGAAGTGCATGATTAACCATACCTCCCTAAATGTGGTAAATGCAAAGGTTCCACAACTGGCAGAGTGCGAGCAGGGGAGCCCCAAGCACCTTGTCTCATGCAATCCACGAGTGGCAGCTTGGAAAGCTCTTATCCATGGTGGCAACAGAGTTGGGAGGGGAGGAGGCACTTGCACAGCTGCAGCGGCTTGCGGGAGTGCAGGGGGAGCACATCGGGGACAGGCTATTGGCACATCCTAGGTCCATCATCGACCGGCAGTATGTGGCACCAAAAAACTGGAGAGTGGCGTGCAGGTTTTGCCTTGGGGTCCGGATTGCACACCTGTGGCATACGCCGGCATGCACGTGTACGGAGATGAGCCCCATACATCCATGCACACCATAGCACACCCTCTGATGTGTCGATGGGGGGTATGAAGGCCATCCATGGTGCAGTGATGAGAGAGTTGGCAGCAATGGTATGCAAGAGTGGGATGGGCGGGGTGATAGTCGAGCACACAGGTTTGCTACCAGAGCAGCGCCCGGATATCATATGCTTTGGCCCAGCCACAGGTCACACACTCGTGATTGATGTGGTCATCAACCGACCCACAGTGGTCGATTCTGAGGACGAGGTCGGCAGAGCAGCCGAGAGTGGCACTGGATGATGTGGTGAAGACAAAGGAGAGGAAATATGGACGGTGTCAATGCGAGGCAGAGCGTAATCACATGGGGTTTGTCTTCTCTGCAATGGAGACTTCGGGGGCCTTCTCGCGAGGCCTCGGCAAGGTATTGCGGATGTCATCAGAGGCGACCGAGTGGGGGTTGGCCCGTCAAGGAGGTACTGTGGGTGTGTCTGTTCCATTGCGCGCCCTCCTCAGCCAAAGCATGGCAGTGGCCATTCAGCGAGCACAGACACAGGAGTCGCATCAGCGCGCCGCGGAGCATGTGGCGGACATTTCTCTTGACCAGGACATCGCCAGGGCGTGGAGAGTGCTATACAAGAGGAATGAGGGACCATCCATGGCAGACCTCTACTTTGTTGAGCAGGGATAGGTGGACAGGATGTGTTTTGGTGATGTGTCTTGGTCGTGAGTGCAAGTTCATGGCCATGTTTGAGACTATCCACTGTATGCCCATCCTACTGCTTGCTTTGGTGTTCTTTGCTGATTCCACTGTGGTGTAGAACTCAGACCATGCATGCCACATGTAAACTCACACTTCATTGAATGAGACTGATTTATATATCTATCTTTCTATCTATCTTTCTTTCTATCTATCTATCTATCTATCTATCTATCTATCTATCTATCTATCTATCTATCTATCTATCTATCTATCTATCTATCTATCTATCTATCTATCTATCTATCTATCTATCTATCTATCTATCTATCTATCTATCTATCTATCTATCTATCTATCTATCTATCTATCTATCTACTTATCTTTCTATTTGTATTTGTGGTGCGAGGGTAGTTTGGAAGGATGACCTTGTCAGATTGGTGATTTTGAACTCAGGTGTATGCTTGATACAACACTCCGTGTGCTCTTTTCTCTGGTGGCTTTTGTTTCTGCTAATTCCATCCTTCTAGAGAACTCAGAACTTGCTAGTTCACATGTAACACTCATAGTTCATTGAATGAGATGAATCTATAAATTGGGTGCGGTATGCTATCCGCAACCGGATAGTATAGGCACAAACCGATGGCAATGACGACCAAGGGGAGGCAGGTGCACACCTTCTTGGGTATACCAAAGCTTAGGATTGTCTTGGGGGAGCACATGTGTTGAAAAATTTGGCCTTGGATTGGGTTGGCTCAAGGAGATAGACTTGGTGTGGGTTAGTTCTAATGTGCAGGCATCTGATGTTGAGGGTCTGGAATCTGCTCCTGGAGTGTAGAATGTTTTATGGATCTCATGTGACTGTGGCTTGGAGTAACCGCAAGTGGCTTGGGTGGAGCCACAAGTGGCTTGGAGTAACCACAGGTGGCTCATGTGGAGCCACAGGTGGCCTGGAGTAACCACAGGTGGCCAGCAGTGGCCAGGAGTGGTCAGGAGTGGCTAGAGAAGGCCAGGAGTGGCCAGGAGTGGACAGGAGTGGCCAGTAGTGGCCAGGAGTGGCTAGAGAAGGCCAGGAGTGGCCAGAGGCAGCCTGAGGTAGCCTGAGGTGGCCATAGATGGCAAGACATTGGAACAGGGTACCTACCCTCCAGCCTAGATGCCAAAAAAACCAGCCACAAAGCTGGGTTGTGGACAGTTCTGGTCTTTCCCTATTTATTCTAGGCTCCCATTGTCATGAAGATAACAACTTCTCTTATTTTCATTTCTGCCAAATGGCTCAACTTCTCTCCCATTTGTGCACATAAGGCCCTCTTCTCACCTTGGTCCTACAATTTCTACATGGTACCGGAGCCATAAGAGAGCATGCTTTGTGCGCCTTTTGATCCCTCCTCTAGGAGGTAGAGAGTCCTTGTTGGCTCACCTCTCCTTCCTGAATAGAGTGGTTACTTGCCATAGCTACCACTGAAGACGCGCCCTCCATCCCTATCTTCAAAAGCGCCAACTACGTTTCATAGGCACGCCACCTTTGCTTTGCCCTCGCCAATGCCAAGGTGTGGGGCCACGTCACTGGAGACGTCACCAAACCACCCCCCACAGCTGAAAAGGAAACTTGTATGGCGTGGGAAGACAATGAGAACAAGGCTATGTTGCTGGTTGACTGAGATCCGGACTCCAAGTGGTCCAAAATCTGCGACAACTGCAATTCAGTGAAGGCCATGTAGGATAATGTAAGGGCAACACACATCAAAGCTTCGTGTGATGGCGCATTTGACCTCCTTGGCCGCATGTTTACCCTGCGCTACAACCCTCAAGAAGGCATGGTTGCCTACATCGTGCGCATTGAGAGCATTTGTGCTAAGCTCAAGGCCATCCATGGCGATGAGATTCACAAGGCTGAAGTATTTTCAGTCTTCGCATGCTCAATGGCCTGCCATCCGAGTGGGATGTCTCCAAGCTCAGCCTGCGCCATCTCAACAAAGATCTTCTCACGTTCAACTGCGTTGCAGGGTTTTCGCATGGAAGAAGAGGAGGAAATCAACCGTCGAGAGGAAGCTTCCCCCTTCATTGTCTCTAATTTTTGTGGGGGAAAACCCACTTCCACAACTCCTCACGGTTCAAGCATGGTCTCCTCCAACAAGGGGAAAGGCTCCACCACAGCCGGACCAAGGACCGGTTCTTTGTGCGACATCAAAGGGTACACAAGTGAGGAGTGTTTCCGCAAGTGTGAATCCGAGTGTTACAAGACTCATGGCCACGATAAGTGCGCACCATCCTTCTCCAAGGGTGAACCGGAGCCAAACTTTGATAGCAAAGGGATTGTAGAACCCAGTGTTGTGGAAGAGACATTTGATGAACGTTTTGGTTTCGTTGCTTACACTTGGTGCAAGTGCAACTCCCTCATCCGCCAAGGAGAAGAAAGATGTGCTGGACACCTGATACTCATCACACATCTCCTTGTCTCTCAATGCATTCTCAACATACGAGACAGATTCATCTTGAAGGAAAGATCCTGGCTTCACTCTAAAGATCACTGCGACAATTCAAGGCAGTGGAGCAGTACACCTGTAAAATTTTTGTGGTACTCTAGTCCTCAACGGGACACTTCATGTACCCAAGAGTTCCCACAACCTCATCTCCTCCTCTGTCCTTGACAACGAGGGGCACACCATTCTCCTCCACCAGGGAAAATTCACCATTTGGAACAAGAAGGATCAGGTTATTGCAACCGGAACACATGACAAGAAGTTGTGGGTCTTTGGTCCTCCTAGCACTAGTCTGCATGTAACAGCCAGTGGGGAGGGACAGCTCGAGACCCCACCTGGTTGTCCTGTTGATTGTGTTGAGACGGTGGGACTGTTTTATCCTGTAGGTACTGTCCAACCTTGTGCAGAAGACAGTGTGCTACCTCAATCAAAGCCTCCAGAAGAGACATCAAACCTTTGGCATTGTTGACTCGGTCACCTTCACTAGAAAGCCATCCTTCACCTGGCACAAGAAGCCACATGGATGGAGGTACAAGGGATCAACACTCCCGCAAACCCATGCCATACTTGTCTTGAAGGCAAGCATCATCGCATGCCTTTCCCGAAGAGCAACACACGATCAAGCAGGCCGCTCCAACTCGTCCACATGGATGTAGCCAGTATCCCTCACAAGCACTTCGAGGACAAATTCCTCTCGCTTTGTGTAGCAACAGTTCTCCAGATCAGACTATGGCAAAGGTATTTGGGTGCCTTGCTTTGCCAAGGTTACAAAGAGCACGCGCACATCAAAGATTGCCCCACTGAGTGTGGGATGCATTTACCTTGGAATTCATCCGGGGACCAAGGCTTACCGGCTGTTTGATCTTGTAACAAACAGGTTCATCATCACGCGAGAGGCAAAATTCGATGAATCTGTCTGTGGTCTTCTGATTTCAACACCTCAACCTCCAAGCAACCTCATCGTTCTCCAGCATCAAGCTCCAACACCATTAACACAGGTGGAATCAGCAACATCCACATCTACCAGGACTGACAATGGTAGTGGAGAGAGCACAAGTGGTTCCTCGCACAACCAAGAAGCCAGTACACTACCGTCAAGAGCCTCTCCTACAATCACTAGAGCAAAAGACAAGGGACCAGGACAACAGCAAGAAGGAACTCCTTTAGCAACCAGCCAACCTGTCAACGATGGCATGCCTGAAAGTTTTGGCAGCCCCAGCTCGGCAGTGCAAGAGACACAAGAGGGCGGACCCCGAGCTGAAGCCAAACAGGACAAACCTGCGCCCGTCAGGTTCTCCCTACTCATAAAGAGCCTACCGCCAATTGTTGACCGTCAACCACACAAGCAAGCCATGTTTGTTGGTGCTGAGGTGGCCCCTTAGATTTTGCGAGCCGCCTGATCGTGTGAGCATGCGGACCGGTGGGAGGTAGAAATGCAAACAGAGATGTGAGCCCTAGAATCCACTCAGACCTACACTCTCGTTCCGCTGCCACAAGTTCGTAAGGCTGTTGGGTGCAAATGGGTCTACACACTCAAGCATGGTGCAGATGGGAGGGTTGAGCACTGCAAAGCCAGACTGGTTGCCCAAGGGTTTGCCCAAGAGCATGGTGTTGACTATCACGAGACATTTGCTCTTGTGGTAAAATTCACCACCTTACATGTCGTCCTGTCCGTCACAGCCTCACTCAACCTGCAGCTTCATCAAATGGATGTCACTTCTGCCTTTCTTCACGGTTGCTTAACGAAGGAGTGTACATTTCACAATGGCCAAGGTTTGCGGATGCATCAAAACCCAACTACGTCTGGCATCTCCGCAAAGCATTGTATGGTCTCAAACAGGCTCTACGTGCATGGTATGGGAGGCTTGTGCAAGCAGTCCATGCACTTGGCTTCCGCACCAGCAAGGCAGACACGAGTCTTGTTCTGCGACACCTTGATGGTCAATTGTTCATGGTGTTGGTGTACGTGGATGACCTGGTCTTGACAACAGCATCAACGCCTTGAATCGACACCTTCAAGTGAGAGATGCACCAAGATTTTGCCATGAAAGACCTCGGGGAGCTTGAGTTCTACTTGGGCTTGCATGTTATCTGGGACGGGAGTGAGTGCACACTCATGCTCCACCAAGGGCCATACCTATCACAGGTTATGGCCAGGTTCAACATGGCCGCATGCAAAACACTGGCAACCCCTACGGCAGATAAAACATGCACTGACAGCAGCCCTCTCACCCTCCACAGAATCTGAATGTGAGGAGGAAAAAAACATCTCGTTCGCCTCCGCAGTTGGTTCCCTCATGTATGCCATGGTTAGTACGTGACCGGATTTGACCTTCTTCATCGGCATTCTCACACACTTTATGGCACAACCTGGGACAGGTCACTGAGAGGGAGCCAATCGTGTTTTCAGCTACCTTGAGGACACCAAATCTTTTGGTCTTGTACTTGGTGGCTCCGGTCCTCTTGCCCTGATGATGTTGAGGCTAGAGAAGGCCAGGAGTGGCCACAGGCAGCTTGGTGTAGCTTGGGGTGGCCATACATGGCAAGAGATTGTAACAGGGCACCTACCCTCCAGCCTAGATGCCAAAAAAAACAGCTACACAGCTGGGTTGTGGACTGTGCTTGGTCTTTCCTTATTTAGTCTAGGCTCCCATTGTCATGAAGATAACAACTACTCTTGTTTTCATTTCTGCCAAATGGCTCAACTTCTTTCTCACTTGTGTACATAAGGCCATCTCCTCACCTTGGTCCTTCACTTTCTACAACATGAAAACGTGTGGAAAAGTGGGAGTAAATGGTACCAGTTATTGAAGTGTCAACATATAAGACTATATGTACATGATGATACATCATAGGCGACCCAAGGTTACCGGTTTGTGTGCAGCTTTGTACGGGCCAGGGACAAGTGTTATGCCTAAAAGTCATGTAGTTCATCTTTCCAGCTTTCTAACACACCAAAAATCTCATTAATCTATAAAGGAGCAGCCGTGATATGGCCGTTGCTATGAACCATGGCAATCTGCTCCCGGCCAGGACCATTGGCGGCGGTGACGCCTGCCTAAAGTGCTCTGTCTGGTAACAACACATCGACTGCATGAAGCGCCATCATTGGTAATTACACATTCAAGGAAGTCTCAATCCATAACCAGTGTCGTTGGCACTTTCATCATTACACTATTCCATTGTCTAGAAGTCAGATGTCCTGGTTTGCTCCTGTTACTCCTGAAGGATGGCATTCGCCATGCCAACGGTGAAGTTGCGGGTAGGCTCCCATGTGTTGTGGGCTTTGTCGTAGCCCTTCCACTTGCCAAGGTACCCCCATCCAAGGCCACAATGAATGTAGTCAAGATGGCCTCCACTTCACAATCTTGCTTACTCTCTTGCTCGGCTAGATCATGGTAGAGCTTGAGCTTGGAGGTGTGGAATATGTCGTGTACTGGCATGGAAGGCAAAAGAGCCAACTGCACCACCGCAAGTATCACTTTCTGAGCACCGTAAACGAACCGAGCAACCAGGGTTTCAAATATCCGATTGGACACCACGAAGCTTGATGTGCGCGCTGTTAAGAAGCATGCAATTACCAACCTTCAGAGCATCTTGTTGTAGATGTATTGAGTGAAATTCGCAAGCAAGAGCTTGACTACACCATGCACAAAAAGGAAATGTTGACAGTTGTGTATTCAACAACATTCAACAAGATTTGAGCTTCTGATAACCTAGATGGATGGATTTCATATAGTGTTAACTTTGGGCATGATATTGAGAAATGGCCTAAAATTGAAACTCATTGGATGATAAAAGTTGGAAACTATACGTAATGGATATGAATAGTTAGTTTCCTTTTGAGTTGGACCTATACATTGCGAGGCTGTTCGTGAAAGGTTATGTGGGGAGTTGCCGTATGAAGTACTGTCGATGGGATATGATACACACCGATACTAGGAACTACTACAAGACATGCGACACGTGTCAACGCCATAATTCGAGACAAACCACTATTGGTTCACATACAACCATGGTATAACATCTGTATACACTTCGAGAAGGATTTGCACGTCTCACCTGAAGGATTTGATGCGATCTTGGTGGTGGTCAGCCAGATGTAAACGTGTCACACTTCATTCGGACCAAGACGACGCACACCGCTGAGGGAACCACACAGATATTTCTCAACAATGCCGTCCAACTACCCGGTGTTCCCTCCTCCATCACAAGCGACAGAGATGAAAGATCACATGATAAAGATTTTGTCAAGAGTTGACACACTATGGTGGTTGAATCCAGCTGTTAACGAATTCCCATCCCTAAACCAACAGGGGATATAGAGCGCACCAACAATATGCTCAAGCAAGTGCTTATTATGTTGTGCAAGCAACTTGGCACTTAATGGGCGATCAGGCTACCGACTGCAAAGCCCGCATACAACTTCACAAACTCCGTATCTATGGGCGAAACCCCATTACAATGAACTACCTATAACTCTAGTATATCAGTTTGGGCAATGTAAGAACAATTGGCATTCAACACGGATACTTTTAAACCATTTGGGATGAGACTCGCCAAATACTCACGAGGACGAAACAAGCGGTGGAGAAGCATCATATGGACAGAAGTTTCATGGCAGTAAATGCGTCCTACTTAGCCAAGCAAGTGTAGAATTGCGAGGTTAGGGCCATGCAAAAGTTAAAACTAAGTCGTTGGGGCCGTTCGCAGTGGATGAGTTGCGGATACCTATTTCGTTAAGCTCTATCTACCATATATAATGGTGATTTTCTCGGTGTTCCACATTAGCAGACTCAAACTCTAGATGACTCACAAAACAGTTCAACGAAAGGGACGTACCTCTGCCACCAATGGTGGAGATAGAATGGGTACAATGTAAGCATACGAAGACATTCTTGAACACTAGTGATGCAACAAGGCGATGGGGGATTTTTTCAACTGGCAGGCCTACGTTGCATTAAAAAATGGCAAAGAGACGTTTGACAACTTATGGGGCGTTGATTAACAGATTGACACTTGTTATAGCCTCCATGTACACATGCCTTGTATCGCACCAGAAGTCATGACAAAAGAGGGTGAAATACCCCACGTTACACCCATGAAACGAGTGCTTAAAATATGCATGCCGACATTTGTACACTGAAGTTTTTGGCCCATCGCCCGTCCACATGTGAACGTCTACGCCGATCGGCCGGGGTCGACTTGGCCATATGCTCTAACCCCTAGTGTTGTATTCCAGAAGAATGTGGCAGGTTTGACCGCTTTCCGGAAGTGGCGAAATTTTTATTACCATTGCTATTGCAGTGCCTTTACCACTTGTTGAAAACTATTCAGTTATCTCAATTACTTGTAACAACATGTTGAAAATTCTACCTGTTTGCCCTTCACGTTTTCATCTGGGCAGTAGCGGCATTCTTGTTGCTATCTTTGTATGTATGCATTTGACAGTTTGGACCGTTTTTTAAGCACAATCAATGCTCGTTAATGATAACCAGATTTTCAAAATTTTCCAGATTTACCCATTCTCCGCAACTGATACTTGTGAATCACCTACTTTCTCCTCATTCTAATAGCTAGTTGGGCGGATTGGATATTATCTTGGGATTTGTTAAAGAAAGATTAAGATTTTTCTGCAAATGAATTTATGCCAAGTGTCGAGTTTGACCCCCCTCTTGACGCGGATTACCTCTCATTGGGATTCATACCTGGATACTGCCGTATTGATTCCTGGTTGGTCGGAGAGGCCTATTCTGGAAGCGTCATCCCATCGGATGTCCGCGTGATGGCGGATGAAACGAAACATGGAAAACGCGTAATAAAACGGACATCAATTCATCCAGCACCGGATGAATTGATGCCAACATGAGTTGACGAACCAGAAATGTAGCACAGAAAACAACGGCCAATGTGAAGCGAGAAATAAGGGAGAGTCGCTGTTGCCACTCTCGTGTTTGCGTCATTTATGGATACTGTTCATTTAGACAGGAGAAATGAGGGTGTGTTCAAGATATTGCATCGAACCTGAAAACAAAAGGCATCGTTGTTTACTCGGTCACTAGAGGATTACATGTGAGACTGGTTTCCAACGGTAGTAGGTCCTTGCATATCCGTGGCTTAAAAGTAGGCATAAACTAGACATGAAAGTTCAAATTCGACATTCATAGTTTACTGGCAAACTAAACAGGCAACTACCATCATCGTGATTGAGGATAACACAATTATCGAAGGGTTATGAAAAGGGCACGTGAAAACGTTAAATTCCTGGCGGGGCACCCAAAGATGCCAACTTTTCTTCGGGGCACGCAAAAATGTCAACATTTGTGAAGGGTGCGCCAAACTGTCAACTTTTGTGAGGGGTGCGCAAAAATGTCACATTTTTTGGAGGGGCACACAGAAATGTCAGAAAACACGCGTCACTTTCCGGCGGGGCACAAAGTAATGTCAAGTTCTTCGTAGTTGCGCCACGTGAGCATACTTGTCATCGATCAACGCTTTTCTAACAATCGTCCATCTTCTTCCTTTCTCCCAAGGTGAAAAGTAGAATTCTGATTGTTTTGTGAAGTTAGAAATCCACACTTACTTATGCTTTCATGAAAAAAATTACCTCAACCATGAGTCATTCTCTTGTTGCTCACTTGAAGATGTCAACTTTGGCCAGTGTTAGAGTTTTTTGAAAACACAAAAAATAGCTTGGTTTCTGAAAGGGCACACAAAAATGTCACATTTCAGATGAGTACAAAAAAATGTCACCTTTTCAAATAGACAAAAAAACAACAGTTTTTTTGGCACACGGAATCAACTTATTTGAAACATCTTCCTCGATGATGTTCTGGGCATTTTCTTGAAATTCATGCTCCTCTCGCACGTACAAAAGTGTTCATATAACGATCAAACTTTCACTAACTACTCCTTTTCATGTGCCTTCTGAGAGGAATATCTTCCCTATTCGTATTTACAAATTGCTATGAGTTAATATTATTGGGTTACCTCATACATCAATAAATATTTGTAAAATTTCTTCTATTGCAAATTTTACTTATGGAATAACTCAAAAGTATGATCATTTTGAATTATTTCATCATTCACATTTAGGATACAAGTAACTTTACGAATGTTTATTGATGTTTGTGGTAACATTCTAACATTTATCGATAGTAACTTATAATTATGGGTAGGGAAGATACTTATTTCATAAGGTATTAGAAAATGTAGGCAGCCTTGGTTGCTAGGATAGGCAAGTAGGAAAGCAAGAGAGCGACGCAATGAATCGGGTGGGACAAGCTCATGTTACGTAAGAGTGAGAGAAACAACAGGTGAGTGAGTAAGGAGCGAGCGAAGTGCTAAGTGCAGGTTGACCGGGCCACCCACACGAGGCTCTTGACGTGGGGCCCGGACGCCACCCAGGGATCAAACGTGGCCCTGGAGTGAGCGAGCTCCAGGCGGTTTCTCACACGCCGGCATAAACCAGACATGTGGTCCTGAGGGATCAGCAACCCGGCTCACTAAGCTGAAAGCATGCAAAAGTGTGAGAAACCACCCACATCACAAAGATATGTGGTGCATGCACTTCAACAAGTCTGTGCCCAATTCTAGAATGTAGGAGTGAGCAATATCACTACAATTTGGCCCTCCATAAGATTGGTGTTGGTGCTCTTGCCACCACTATGTGCTCCATATTGCGTCACAGGTTTCCACCAGAGAGCTTTAATCCAGATTAGTCACCTGCAATGATGATGTGTGTGTGTGTGTGTGTGTGTGTGTGTGTGTGTGTGTGTGTGTGTGTGTGTGTGTGTGTGTGTGTGTGTGTGTGTGTGTGAGTGCGTAGAGTCAAGAGGTCACTTGCGTGTGTCACAACCATAACCAACACTCCCCCATGACCCACAGACGAACAGTCCATACACACATAAGACAAATGGCACGTCACAGGAGGACAAGGTGCACAGATCAACCAGGGGCATCACGAGAGCGTAACAGGGCGACAACAAGCAGAGTCGCTTTGAACATGCCACTGTTGAGAGATTTGGTAAGAAGTTCTGCTCGCTAATGACGAGTATGGACCCAAACAACCTAAACTTCTCCAGCAGCAATGTGCTCAAGTACAAAGTGATGCTCAAATTTGATGTGCTTTGTACGTGAAAGATGCATGCCATCGTGCTTGGTGATTGCCTTTGCACTTTGGTTGTCACAGCGCAAAGAGATGCAGTGAATGGGAACACACAACTATTGTAGTAGGCAGGACAACCACACAATCTCACACGTACCTGTGCCAAGTGCCACATACTTTGCCTCACTAGAGCTTCGAGGAACACAGCCTTGCTTTCCACTCTTCCAAGAGACAGCAGTCCCACCGACAAGAAACATGTAACCGGTACGGCTACGAGCATCCGTGTCGTGCGCCCAGTCACTGTTCGTGTATCCGTCCACAACCACAGAGGGCTGCGCACGGTAACACAGTCCCACGCGCGTAGTGGATAGCGCGCAGCGGGCAACACAGTGCCGCCTCAAGATGTTTCTGGTGGGGCTGTTGGGAGAACTGGACAAGGACTTTGACCGAGAAGGCCACGTCCGTCTGAGTGGTAGTGGCAAGGTACATGAAGGAGCCGACCACACTAAGGTAGTCAGTGACATCGAAAACATCGCCCAGTTGTGCTGAGTCGAGTGACTTTCGCAGGCAATGTCCTGCTCGAGTCATTGGTGTGGATGCAGTGGGGACGTCAGCAAGTAGGGAGGCAACGCGCTCCCCTAGTGTGCAAATATATGCGGCCTGGTGCATGTGTAAAGTGCGACGCAGACGCTCATGCTCAAGCTCCATCCCAAGGAGCACCCGTGTAGGACCTAGGTCCTTCATCTTGTATGCAGACTGCAGTAGGTTCTTCACTAACTGGACAGCTGCTCGACTGGGGGAGGCGATGAGCATGTCATCGATGTAGAAAATAATGACCAGAAAGTGCTCTGAGGGAGCACTAAATAAGAGCGCTGGATCAACCATGTTGCTGCGGTGATAACCTCCTTGCTCAAGAGTGGAGAAGATCTCCATGTTCCAACAACGTGGCGACTACTTGAGCCCATACCGGGCATTCCGCAGACGCCAGAAACGTAGTCGCCACGTGTTGGCGACTACCTGTGCCATCGGTGAACCTCGGTGGCTCGACAATGTAAATCTCCTCGTCAAGCTTCCCATGTAGGAAGGCGTTGTTGACGTCCATCTGCTCTAGTTCCCAGTCGTGCTAGGAAACAAGGCTCAGCAGCGCTCGGCAGTGGTGTATCTCCCGACCGGTGCAAAGGTCTCATCAAAGTCAATCCCAGGAATCTGGGAAAAACCCTTAGTCATGAGGCAAGCCTTGTACCGGTCAACTCTCCCATCGGGCTTCAGCTTATACTGAAGTTGCCTTACGGCCCGCAGGGAGATCCACGAGATCAAAGACACCATGCTTCTGGAGGGCCGTCAATTCCTTCTACATGGCCTTTTCCTAGAGGTCAACATCAGTTGCCTCACGAGCCTGCCGGACAGTACTAGGCTCAAGAGGGAGATTAGGAAGGACAGAGGCCGCAAAACATGCGGCAACATAGCTGGCGGCGGAAGACTCGAGAGCATTGTTGAACTCATGGGCTATAAGAGCGTAGTCGACAGCTGAGTTGGGATGCATGATGCTCACGGATAGGCCAATTGCATCAAGGTCAGTGGGACAAACTCAGGTCCCAACAGTTGAGGACAAAGCACTGGAGCAAGTGAATCGCTGTGAGGACTGAGAGGTTTTGGACGAACCAAGTGAGACAGACTCAGTAGGTGTCATAGAGGGACGTGAGCACCCACAGAAGGACTGAGAGAATTGTTAGGACCGAGGAGCACGCAGTCTCCCTCCACGTGTGTAGGGCGCAGGGTCAGGAAGAGGGACCTGAGGTGGTTCACCTCCAGTGGCGTCGACCACCGAGGGTGACTGCTGCGCCGACTCAGGGGATGAGTTCAGAGTGGAACGCATAGGGGACTGCGTGTTAGTGGGCGTTGAGTCTAAGGACCCAGGACTACTAGAGGATGCCTAGGATGACATGGCATCTAAGGAGGGCAGTGAGACATCCGACTGAGACGAGGTATGAGAGGACAAGGACTCCACGGAGGAGTGCTCGTCCTCGTTGTCGTTGTGAGGAACATGCAGGACAAAAAGGGACGTTGTGGGAGTAGGATAAGAATATGACACTCGGAGATCAGAGGCTTGACCAGCCACACCCCCCTAAGCAGACGAAGCGAGGAGAGAGAGGAGGGAGGAGGGACATGGGACAGGTCACAAGGAAAGACATCCTCAAAGAACAAAGCGTCACGCGATTTAATGATGCGGGATCGGTCAGAGTCCCAGAATCGCCATGCCGCGGACAGTGCCGAGACACCCAGAAAGGTGCAAAGACGGGCGCGAGGGTCGAGCTTGCCGTCGTAGAAGTCCTCCGGCAGCCAGACGGCAGCAACATAACCCCAAACATGGATAAGACGAAGGTCGACATGACGACCGTGCCACCGCTCAAAGGGAGTGACATGGCGAGGGAGGGGACTGTGAGGGACAGGGTTCCACACCAGGTCATGTAGGACATGGCCTCGAAGGAAAAGATGAGGGAAAGGGAGGATTCACTGAGGATGGTACCCACACCGTCTGCAAGGGTACGGTTCTAACGTTCACAGACACTGTTTTGGTGGGGTATGTAGGGAGCGGCTGGCTCCATGCACACCCTGTGAGAGGTTGAGAAATGGGCCGTGGGACCCATGAACTCCCCCTACGGTCGTAGCAAAAGACCTTCAAGTGACGACCACAGGCCAGCTCGGCTTGGGGTAGCCAGGACTCGAGAGTGGGACAAACATCACTTTTTTTGCCGAAGGGCAAAAACCCAGCGCATGCGAAGAAATCATCTGTGAGACAAAGGACATAGCGACCAACCCCCCCAAGAGCATCATGGGCGAGGGGTCCCATGACGTGTGCGTGCAAGAGATTGAGGGGATAAGACATGCGAGATTCAGAGGTGGAGAACGGGGATCGATGCATTTTTCCCTAAGCACAGTCAAGACAGTCGGTGTAACAGGAGGAAGAGAACTTGTCGGCATCAAGGCCATGAGCGGGTTTGTCCCTGAGCAAATTTTCAACAGCAGCGGTGTGAATGTGGCAAAGGCGGCGGTGGAGCAGCTCTGTGTATGCCGGGGAGAGAGAGCGCACAACATGAACAAGGGCAGTAGTGGCGGGATGAGGCGCAAAGGAGGGAACGTGGTACAAGAGGTCACAATGCGTGCCATGTAGTAGGACACGACCAGTGGTGCAGTGCAACACAGAGGCAATACCGCGGCTGGAAAAGAAGTCCATGCCATGGTCGTCGAGAGTTGCAACAGAGAGCAGACTAAGCTCAAGAGCATGCACATACAAAACATTTGGCAGGAAGATTTCCCCCCAAGGGCCAACAAAACGAACAACTCCAACACCCTGGACAGGCAAGAGCTGACCAGAGCCGGTACGGACAAAACGGACAGAGCCAACAGGGCCTAGAGAGACGAACGAGGACCGACAGGACGTCATGTGGTGGGTGGCTCCTGAATCAAGGATCCAAAAACCACTGGACACACGGAGAGAAGCAACATCACGGCTGATAACGGTAACGATAGAGCGAGGAGGGAGGGGCTAACCACAGGCTGCAAGGCAACGAGGTAAGCTGTAAGACTTCAACTGCTCAATCCAAGGAACGTCAACAAGGTAAGAGCCCTGAACATGACTGGATGACGGACCACGAAGCGACACATTGACAGCACACGCAAGTGTCCCCTCAACCAAACACACACTCTCATCTCCCTGATCACCGAGGTGTAAATGATGAACGTCATGGGAGAGGGCTGAGTCCAACTGGCGCTCATCGTTAGACGGGCCAGTGATGATGACACCAGAGGAGGTACGCTGGGAAGGGGAAGGATGCCCAAGGAGGGGACGCGTAGAATCCAGAGGGAGGGCCAAAGTAGACAGGGCCCCCGAACCCAGACGGCCAACCCCAGGGTGGGGGTGGAGTCAAGGTGGTGCTGTAGGCAGCAGCTGGTGGTGAAGGAGGAGTGGTACGACCGGAAGGAGCAGTGGGGGTGGAGGAACGAGAGGCACCACCCCCAAAACCTGACGAGCGTGCTCAATGTGCACGCATGGCTCAGACAAGGCGGGCATCATCAGGGGGGAGCCGGACACTTGGGCACCGCGTGGCCGGCGGCACCACAGATACAACATGTGACGGTGCTGGATGAGGAAGATGAAGGAGGGTTTTCCGAGCTGTGACCTTTGCCCACCCCCTTGTCCCCTGTCGCTAGAAGAGCCTCCCCGGCCTTTACCTTTTTCACGGTCGGCACCCTAACCACCCCTAGGAAACAAGAGAGATCGCAGTCGAGGTGGAGGAGGTGGTGGAGGACGAGGGTGAGGCAGAGGAGGAGGATGAGGAGGGGAGTGCAGTAGTGGGTGCTGTGACGGCAGCGCGAGGAATGCGCTTGTTCTATAGAGAGCTCCACCAGTCGGTCAAACGCTGGGAAGTGAACTCCTAGAAGGCGTTGATGCCAGGTCGTTCATCCGTAGGGACGAGATGGCCGCTAAGCGTTCATGCTCAGTGGCCTTGACCTCTCGGAAGATGTGATCAAGCTCTGGGATGAGGCCGTTGACAATGGAGAGAACAGCTGGGAGCTATCCAGAGGTCGCTTTATCAAGGTTGTGCAGCAACCGCAGACTTTGAGCCCAATAGGTATCAGCAGTCTCATTAGCGCGCATGGAGAGCGTGTTGAACTGGACAGTGAGAACTCTCTGGGCTGCATGCCCAATCACTGTTGTGCGGCGTTTGATCAACACGTAAGCACTGACAAGGTCAATTGGTGTACAACGTGCCGTGTCGAGGTTGTAGGACCCGATCTTGTCAGTGAGATCATTGGGTCAAGCTTGGATGAGCGCACGAACTGCGCAAGTAGACTCAGTCTCAACAGGCACAAACGGGGGGTTCGCAGATGCGTTGGGCTCATGGTAGTATTCCCAGAGCTGCTCCCTTTATGCTCGAGCACTAAAACGGACCTCCCAAGAATGGAAGGTGAAGTTAGAAGTGAAATGAGGTGCAGTAGATTCAAAGTCTGCTTCGCGTTGTACTGGTGTAACAAATGCTTTTACGGCAACTACGCTAGCGCGATCGCGACTACAAGAGGGTTAGAAGTGGAGGAGCTAGCGGTTGTAGATGCGGAAGCGAGTGATATGGAGAATGCAGCAACGATACCAGTGGTAGTGGTTGTAGAGGATGTGCCACGTAGCTTGGGCTGGAGGCAGTTGATGACCAGGTCTGCAATGTGATGTGCAAAAGTGTCTTGGTCTGCTTCCTCAGCGCGCAGCCTTTCTTTGGCAATGCGCTGAGCAGTGAGCGCAGCTTGCAGTTTAGTGCACTCATGTTGCAGGTCAGCCTACAAAGCAGCGTATTGGTCATCGTCAAGTGGCATGGTGCCAGCAACGTGACTCTGCCGATAAGATTTTAGCAGAGTTTTCGCTGCCCTACTGGGCGTGGGAAATGTGTGGTGAGTGCGTTGTGAGACTGCTACAAGGCAACAACCTAAACGCACAAGAACGCCAACGTAGGAGAAGCAAGGACGAAGAGAACACCAGACTCACCAAGCACAGCGGCGTAGAGAGAACAGTGGTGGAAGAGCTGCTGTAACTGAGGAGGCTACAGCTGCAACAGTGGCCGATGCTGAGACAATGAGGCAGGCCACCCCCGTCAACGCTGCGGCTGACGAGGTGGAGATGGCGGCAGCAATTGAGACTAGCAGCTGGATGTGACGTGTCACCGAAGAAGAGGCAGAGGGCAGTGCTGATGCCTGTGTTCTGGATGAATGAATGGAGTCTACAACACTAGAGAGCGCTCTTGTAGCTGCAGCTGCTGCTGAAGCAACTACGTCTGCTGCGGCAGTAATGTGTGTAATGATGTTGACAGCGGCAACTGCCAAGGGAGTGTGATCACCTGCTGCTCTTCAGTATGTGTCATTGGCCCTACCAGCAGTGGTGCTGGCTGGTGTACGTGCGGCACGTGCAGTGGCAGAAAGGTGGAAGCAACAGCAGCACTGGGTATGAGGGTAGCCTGTTCTTCTGTAAGAATGTCAGGAGATGGAATAGAAGCTGGCTCTACAGCCAATCCTGCAGGAGATGCAGCCTGACGAGGAGCAGACGCTCCAGGTGCTGTTGTTGTAAAGAATGGTGTTGCTCCACGAGAGGCAACGCGACCGTGCTGCTGATGATTTCTATGGGCAACGGGTGGGCTCACCAGTGATCGGAAAGGTCGGTGCTCACGCGGTGGTGCCGTGGACGGTTCCATCTGCGCCGACGAAGAGTTGTCGGCGGCGGATTGATAGTGAGCCGCGTAGACTCTGGCGTCCTCCCTCTCATAGTAGTCGCGGGGGTCATAGTCCTTGCCGTGGTAGTATCTTGGACTGCTGCGGTGAAGCCTCGACCACACCTCCCGCTCTGCCCTCTCCTCGTAGTACTCCATCTCATTGTAGATGCGACCATGCTTACGCGCGGCTGTGGGCGACGTAGGGATAGGTTTTGTTTCCAGAGGGGAAGCCAGGGCGCCGGATGCTTGGCTGCCGGGCAGGCAGCCTGTGACAATGGGAGTGCACCAAGGTGGTGAAGCCACTGTTGCTATTCACATCCCGGAGAGGCACGATGCAATGCGCGGGCATGAGAGGGCCGAGACACCGCGGGTATGCCGGTGCCGCACCACAAGGGTCGCGGGTGCGGTGCAGTGCAGCTGCGAGAGTGCAGGTGTAGCTGCTGAAGAGAAGCAGCAATTAGGGTGCCTATGGTATGGTTAACAAGCGCATGGAGGTCGAAGGGCGGCGGGTGGAGGAGAAGGAGAAAAGGACGACGGCGGAGAGGTGCCGATGCCGTAGGTATTGCGAAAAAGAGCACTGCAGGACTGCCCTGTGTAGGGTGAGGGTGCGGCACAGTGTGACTGGGGAGCACAAGTGCGACTGCTGGAGGGTAGAAGCGGCAACAAAGACCACAGCATGGTCAACGTGCTTGCTAAGGCCGACGAGAGGTCAAGCCGAAGGATGCACCATGCACAAGCACGCAACGGGGGTCGTGGGTGCGAACTGTGCAGCTAAGAGAGATGCGTGCATGCGACTGTTGAGGGACAAGAGTTGCGTGCGTGGCCACAGCGTGGTCAACGTGCGCCAGACGGCCGAAGAGTGGCCATGGTGACGAAATAGGTTGAGAGGTAGTGCCGCCGCATGTAACTAGCTTGCGCGAGATCACCTACAACGTAGGAGTGGCCAATGGCGGTCTCAGGATCATCGCAAGGAGGTACATGCCCTCCTGATATGGTGATAGTAGGCAGCCGTGGTTGCTAGGATAGGCAAGTAGGAAAGCAAGGGAGCGACACCATGGATCGGGTGGGGCAACTCACGTTACGTATAGTGAGAGAAACAACAAGTGAGTGAGTAAGGAGCAAGCATAGTGCTAAGTGACGGTTGACTGGGCCACCCACGCGGGGCTCTCGACGTGGGGCCCGGATGCCACCCGGGGATCGAACCTTGCCTTGGAGCGAGCGAGCTCCAGGCGGTTTCTCACATGCCTGCATAAACCGGACGCGTGGTCCAGAGGGATCAACAACCCGGCTCACTAAGCTGAAAGCATGCAAAAGTGTGAGAAACCACCCACATCACGAGTGTATGTGGTGCATGCACTCAGTCAAGTGTGTGCCCCGTTCTAGAATGTAGCAGTGAGCAATATCATTACAATTTGGGTCTCCATAAGATTGGTGTTGGTACTGTGGCCACCACTGTGTGCTCCATATTGCGTCATAGCTTTTCACTAGAGAGCCTTCTATCCAGATTAAAGCTCTCTGGTGCAAGCTCTAGATTAGCTACCTGTAGTGATGATGTGTGTGAATGTGCGTAGAGTCAAGAGGTGATTTGCGTGTCACAACCATAACCAACAAAAAAGGGTAGTTTGTGGAAGTGTAATCATTGTTTAAAAACCTTCATAGGTGTGAGAGGAGCATGAATTTCAGGAGAATGCCAAGACTGTTATGGAGGAATATGTTTCAAGGAAGTTGATTCCATGTGCGAAAAAAAGAGTTGTTTTGCGTCTCTTTGAAAAAGGTGAATTTTTTGTGTTCTCATCTTAAATGTGACATTTTGGTGTGACCTTTGAGAAACCATGCTATTTTTGTGTTTTAAAAAAAGTCAAATAGTAGACTAGGTCGGCATCTTCAAATGAGCGACAAAGAGAACCCATAGTTGGGGTTGTGTTTCGTCATAAAAGGATAAGCAAGTGCTAACTTCTAAGGGAACAAAAAAATCAGATGTCTACTTTTTACAGTGAAAAAAGAATGGACGAATATTGGAAAATTTTTGATCGATGATGAGTACGTTGATGTGGCGCAACCACAAAGAACTTTTATGTGTGCCCTGTCGGAAAGAGACGGGTTGTTTTTTGACATTTTGTGTGCCCCTTCGTAAATCTTACATTTTTTAGTGCCCCTCACAAAAGTTGACATTTGTGCGTACCCCTAAAAAAAGCTGACATTTCTGCGTGTCCCGCAGAAAAGTTGACATTTTTGCGTTCCCTTTTCAAAACCCTGCTAGAATTGCGTTTTCATCTCCTTGCGACCGAGACCCGGCCTTCGTGTCTATGTGGGTTGTAAACCAAGCAGTTCGAGTAGCGCTAGTGTGTCACGTGGCTTGGACTGGACCTGGCCTGTGGGGCGATAGATGGGATGATTTGAGGGTCAGAGACCTTTAATTACCGCGGTTTTGGCCCGGTGGGCCAAGCTTACCGTCCGTTCACTACATTCGGTATCTGAGCGCCGTGGCTCAACACCCATTGTGGACACCGAGGGCCGGGCCTTTCTTGTGTGGGAGGAATGTAATGCCAATGTGCCACGTGGTTCGGACTGGACCTGGCCTGTGGGGCAACGGATGGGATAAGTTGAGGGTCGGAGACCTTGAACTACCACGGTTTGGGCCCAATGGGCCAACCTTCCCGTCCGTTCGCTTCAGTTCGCGTATAGTTGCCCTTTTTCCTCCCAAACCAAAAAGGGCTACTCTTGGGGTTCGGGACGCAGCTCGTTGTCCCCGTCCAGCCGCGCCCACCGTTCTTCTGTGCGGAAGCGTCCAAATGACATGTGTGATCACACAAACGAGGATTCATTTGCAATGTGAAAAATGTCTGATGTTATATATGCCTGTCTTCTTCCTATATGACGAATAGATTCTTGCCCTCTATCTACAGTTGAGATGAGTCAGGCATGCGAGGTCCTTCCTTTTCCTTACTGCCCTTCTATAATCGGCTCGGGTCCTTTTCCCCTTTGATCTGTGCAGGCGAGGGTTGAAACCTCCAGTGCGCGTCTGGAAACATCGACGAATTGCAGACAGAATTTTCTTTCCCGACAAACGCGTCTTCGATTCTGGACGATCGTATTTCAGATCGTTTCCCCATTCACATTTTGTTGCATCGTCCAGCTCCCAAATTCCGGGCTGTACCGCCGTCTTCGGCATGGAGGAAAGTATGGACAAGGCTTGGCAAATCTCTCAGCGGAAAATCCTGGCGACGAGCTTCTGATATGCTCCCCTAGTTTCATTGACCCGTAAAGCAAACTGAACGCCAGTCTGTGAGGAAGGTAGGCCATGCTTGGCACGCGTGGCACAACTTGTTTGCAGGAATCGACATCCATACTGTTCAGGATCTGCGGCTCTCGATCGATAAGAGCTCCACACCGCGGCATTCTCCAAGTTGCCGCCAACGACTGTTGTGATAAGGTCACCCCCACTGACCATCCCCTCCGCCGCGGTGCGGATCATGCCTTCGATTCCATCCGTCGAGTCACCGTGGAAACTATCCAATCGCTTTCCTTTCTGCATTTCGATGATCGTTTGCAGTGCAGATGGCACACTTCTCACTTCACCCGCGACTTCAGCTCGTAGGCCAGCACTGATGCACCCCCGACACTTGTTCACTTTTGGGCCGACATGTCTTCGTCACCTTACCAAGCTGCCACCCACTGTGTCCCCAGATTCGTGAACCTGCGAGAAGCTGACTCCATGGCTCCGCCTACAAGCTCCAGTCGCCTCGACATGAAGCGACCGGGCTTCTTCGGCCGCCTGACATTCAACTGGATCAACGCCATCGTACACGAGGCCCGCGGCGGACAACCACTGAACACCGAGCACCTCCCTCTCCCACCCGAGCAGCACGCGGATGCCAACTTCGACGTCTTCCAGAAGCAATGGGAAAAAGAGCTGGAAAAAGACCAAACAAGCACTGACTCTCCCTCTCTCTTCCGCGCCCTGTGGAGGCTCTACGGCAGGGAGCTAATGATTGGTGGGATGTTCAAGCTCATGTGGAGCGTGCTGCTCATAATGGGCGCTTTTTTCTTTGTACGAAGTCTGCTGCAGTACGTCGACACTAAGGAGGTGTCGCCGTACGACTCCGATTTGGCCGGATGGATCCTCGTCGCGTTCTTCTTCCTGGACGCCTGGCTACTCGGTAAGCAGCCGGAACGAAAAATCCTAGTCGGACACGGCCCAATCTGCAAGACCCGAACGCGAGATTTTGCAGTCCGAGGTTCCGACGAGCACAGCAAGACATTCCATTCCTTCTCTTCCCTCATCGTAGCCGATCTGGTGCCCGTCTTGTGTGACGAGACTCGTTCTGGTTGACAACCAAGCCGGTGGTTACACCACCAGCTTGGCGCAGGACACCATGTGTGCTTTCATATCAGAAAATTAGTGCCGAGCACCTCTGCTTTCTCGGACGCTGTGTGGCACAGACAGTGCCTGCTGCGCTGTCAGTGGCAGCGCAGCAGGCACTGGCTGCCTGCCCTGTTCATTCTTCCTTGCAGACTGGAAGTTGGAGAGCCCCAGCCTGGGGTGCTCCAACGCCGAGGGCCCCGGCGTCCTCCAGACTTCAACTGTGACGTGTGATGGCACCCAGACTCCCAGTTCTCTTCATTGGCTTCAACAATGGTAGTTACTGTTCTTCAGAATTCAAGGATGATACTTGGATTTCTCCACACCTCATGAGTCCCAAATGTTGATTGATTCCAGACTCCAATCATGATTGTGGGCTTACTTCGGAGCTTGTTCCGTATGGTTCGCTTTTTCCCAACCTTAACTTTGGTGGCTAGCTTTCCTTTGGTTGAAACTGTGCTCTCCTCGGTAGTGTTACCTTCTTTGAGAAAGAGGTTTTCTTTCTTGAAGATGGATTGTGGAGCCATCCCCTTGATTCCAAAGAGGCAAGCAGCCTCCTCCAGAAGCACCTACAGAATACGTTTAAGCCGGGGTGGCCTTGTACCCATGTAAGCGCATGTTTTCTGCGTTACTGCCGTTATTTCAGTCGCTCCATGTGCGTCTTGCTGCGTGCTGCAGGAGGTGATGCATGCAAGCAAGTATGTGTGCAACTGCTTCATTGCAACGACCTCTTTCTCATAGTCCTTCCTTCCCTCTCAGCGCAGGTAGAAGCCAGACTCATTTATTCACCACGTGACAGTCTTTCATGTCTTTGTCTCTGCTTTCTGTACTCCACCTCCCCAGGTCTGTCTCTACAGCGAATGGCGGATTTCTGCCTCCGAGTCGGAATAAAGACCCGCGCTGCCCTCGTCTCCGCCGTCGCCAAGAAGGCGCTCTCAATGGAATCTGCGAAGAACGATCTCTCAGCTGAGGTTGTCAATTTTGTTGCTTCGGACATTCACAAGATCTACGACGGTATCCAGCAGGTGCACTACCTGTGGACGGCACCCCTCGAGGCCCTCACCATTCTTGCGCTGCTGACCTACCTCACCCACACCTACGCCCTCCCAGCCTATGTCATTGTGTTTGCCGTCGTCGCTCTACAGTACTTCTTCGGCTACCTCATCGCCAAGCTCAAGTACAAGAACATCCACAATGTTGGTGCCCGCGTGGCGCTGGCGCAGGAGGTGCTGCCGGCTATGAAGCTCGTCAAATACTACTGCTGGGAGCCATTTTTTGCCTCGGAACTGATTGCTGTAAGCTGAATCAGCCTCTTCTTTTCTTTTTTTTTTTTTTTTTTTTTTTTTTTTTTTGAATTTGGACCATTTCTCGATTTGTGCGTGTCATCCTTGCACAGGGGCCATGCTAATCTTCTCTGTATCGTTCCAATTTTAACGGATGTCCCGAAGGACATCCGTTAATCTTCTTCTTGGCTGTCCCCTATCTCTCTCATTCTTCCCGGGCCCCCAACCTCCACAGCTACACTGGTTGGGCATCCATAGCTCGGATTATGACCCTCGGAATTTGGCAGGGATGACAAGATGGTAACTCTGACTCATTCTACCTTCTGATCATCATTATCTGTCATAATGAAACTCATGGTAGTCAAGGGGCGTTCAACCTTTCTTCCTGCTTCTTGTTTGCCAGTAGCCGGATGGATTGTTGGGACACACTTGGGGACTTCTGACTGATTGTTTTCTGAGCGCGGAGAGCGGGCTGTCCCCTGCTGTCAAGGTACACGGGGCACGCTGACTTGCCTGAGAGGGGTCCGCTCATGTAGAAGACTACCTCGTGTTGTTCAGTCTGAAGTGAGGATGTTTGCTGATTGGGGAATGCGAAAAACTAGACACACGAGTTGCCCCGAGTGTGCTATCATGCCATGTCGGATGCACGGTTGAATGAAGGCCATCTGTGTTTTGCGAACACAACACTCGGTGCACTACACCTCCGTGAAACACTCCTCCTTCCAGCAGATTCTGCCCCCGGTGATGTCTGAATGAACGTCGTCAGGACAAGGAGACTGCTGCAGTTGCGCAGCAGCCCTTGGAACAGCAGACCGTTGCAGCAACAAGGGCTGCTACGGTGACTCTCCTTGGTCTTCCGCTCACTCTTTCGATGTCTTCCTCCCTGTCCACTCCATCCCCAAATCCCACTGCCCTTGCACCCTCTGCTGCAGATCCGCGATTGTGAGCAGAAGACGCTGTGGAATCTTCTCCTCACACGAACCATGGCCATTGCAATGGTGTTCAGCACGCCGCCAATCATCACGTGCGTCATCTTCACATCATACGAGTTTGCTGTGGGGCAGTTGTCGGCCGAGATTTCGTTCACAGTACTCTCTCTGGACAACATCATGCGCTTCCCTCTGGTGGTGCTGCCCAAGGCCATCCGGTCTGCCTCTGAGGGCTGGACCAGTCTGAAGCGTGTGGAGGCCTTCCTGCTGTTGCCGGTTGAGCACAAGGAGGCTGCAGTGTCTTCCAGTCCCTCTGTCGGCATCACTATTGTGAGCTCTCTCTCTCTCTCTCTCTCTCTCTCTCTCTCTCT
>SZWC01010769.1:31875-42874 GCA_023375785.1 Penium margaritaceum | reverse complement strand
ATGTGTATGTGTGTGTGTGTGTGTGTGTGTGTGTGTGTGTGTGTGTGTGTGTGTGTGTGTGTGTGTGTGTGTGTGCATATATGTATGGGTGTGTATAAGGGAGATATTTCTAAAACTATTTTCCCTCTCTTTGATAGTCAGATCTAGGTATCGATGGTATTCAATCACAAATTCACAGTTAGATTCCCAGAATAAATCATAGCTGAGATGCCAGACACATTGCACTAGACAAGATGTACGGGACATTTATAGACAAACTATTCTTGTAGCGCAATGCTTGTCTAGTCAGCATACGCAAGTGGAAGTAGTGTGTGTGTGCAAAGCAAAGGGTTGAGCTAAAGGAGACATGTTGCAATATCATTGAAATAGACTGTAGAGAGAGATGGAAACTAAAACATTTCACTCACCATGGCACATGGTGAGCGACATACATGACAGGGTCTCTTGGTGTAGTAAAGCCCCAAAACCAATTTTTTGGACATAAATCTCCGCGCACTCTTTAGAACAAGCATAGAGACACAGAAATCCATGCCAAAGATAACAAACCCACAGATGCTAGGGTCTGGCACCAGGTTAGCCTAACCACATGCAAAATCATGCAAATGAGGCTAGTAGCTCATTCATATGGAAAATTCTAATGACAACTAATGGGACAAATAGTTCCTGTTTACCAACAATACACAAGCTGTTGCGGAGAATTCGGGGTCTTGTAGGTCTCCAGATCCACATCCTGTTGTAAAACCTCTCGAAGTTGAAGGCATCTGAAAAGTAGCACTCAACATGCATAATGTTGAACGCATCCTCCGTGGTGTGGCTCTAGCACATTAACATATTGTTCTCCTTGGATATAGTAGGAGAGGAGAGCTAATGGAAGACACCATGACCTTCAAAGTTCATCTATATCAGGCTAAGGCACTCTCTATTACAATTAAGGGTGCACACCAAATCCTGGGTTCGCAAATCAGGATTCGCAAAACCAGGTCTCGGTTCTGGATTTGCGAATCCGAATCCAGGATTTTAGACCCGTGAAATATTCGCGGATCTCCGCGGGCGGGGGGGGGGGGGGGGGGGGGGGGGGGGGGGCTTTCCGATAATGAAACACCTAGGGACCCAGTTCGAGACTTCCTACCCCAGAGAGCCAACCTCATGTTTGTACATTTGAACCACGTATTGAAGTTTGTAGATTCCAACGCATGGAATGACGTCTTCCAGACATAACTTAAGGAAGCTTCCTCTTCGACGTTGTTTCCTTTGTTTATATGCGAAAGTACCTTGCATGGTGTCAAGCAACATCAGCAAGTCAACATCAGCTGCTGATTGCGGAGTGATTCACGTGACCAGAAAGAGCGGGACAGCGATGGACGCCATCCATCATCGACGGACGCGCGAGTCATCGCGCGTCCATTGGTGATGGACGGCGTCGCAATGTTCCATCTTCACGCACTGCAAGTAACGGTTCTCAAGCTTGTTACTACTTCACTTCAGCCCGTTGACCTGTGCACTGCTTCAGAGGACAGTAGCTGGATCACCTCAACCCGTTTACACTGACTGCCAGTGCAGTTGTTCCAAGGGGTAGCGAGCACTGCCGGCAACATGACGGGTGCTGCAAGTGGTTCGGCTGTGGACGGAGCGGCTGCAGATGATGACGACGAAGACGACTGCAAAGACGAGGGCAATGCAGCGGGAGATAAGCGCAAGCGGTACAAGGCCATGATCTGGCATTTTTTCAAGAAGATGGCCGATGATCCTGACCGTGCAGTTTGTCAGACGTGCTTCAAGGACTACACGTGTGCAAAGGGCACCACGAGCAGCATGCGTAAGCATCTCCGCATCAAGCACAAGAAGTTGTTCATCCAGCTGAAGGAATTGGAAGCCACTGCAGCACTCCAGGAGGCAACGGCAAATGTGGTAACTGCCGCTGTGCATGCTGTTGAGGCACAGCCAGGTGCAGGGCAGACTGTGATTGAGCGTGCAGTTGCTGGGGTTGGGGTGATTTTCAACAAGCGGTACTGGCTGTGTTGTCTGTGGAAGCATGTAATAGACAAAAATGTCAGTTTCTTGTCCATGCAGTCGTTTTGGCTTGACCGTGCGTTTCAACACTGCAACCCTANTTTTTGATGTGTTCCACAGCGCGGTGGAGGGCTGGGGCTTGTGGGGCCAAATTTTTTGCATCACCGTTGACAATGAAAGCACAAATGACGCACTCATTGACCGGCATATCATTCCCTCTCCCTCTGGCCTTGTGAAAGCTGGGCACATCAGGTGTCTAGGCCACATCATGAACCTCGCAGTCAACGATCTCCTCTCGCTCCCCGCTGTCGGCGAGGTCATCGGCAAGGCAAGAGCCATTGCCGCCTTCGCTACCCGCAACACTCCGAGGGAGCAGAGCCTCATCAACGCATCCGCCGACGTGGGTGTCAAGTACTTGTCGCTCCACCTCGACACCGAGACAAGGTGGAATTCGACTCTCAACATGTGCAGCCGTGTGATTCATCTCAGGGGGGTGCTCGGGCCGTGGCTCATCGGCTACGGTCGAGACGGTGCTTTGCTGAACCCAACTGATGAGGAGTGGGCCGTGATTGCTCTCCTCACCCTCATCCTGAAGCCTTTCAAATCGTTCACGGATGACATTAGTGGCTCGAAGTACCCAACGCTCCTCCTCGTCATCCCTTTCTTTGAATCCATGCTTGTGAAGATTCACGGGTGGCAGGTGCGCTCGATCAACTGTGAGAAAAAGGCGAAGAGGCGGGGTATCGCGGGTCGGCTGAACCTCAAGGAGAAGCTGCTGGCTGACATCAAGCCTGGACTCGAGGCGGTGAATGCCAAGCTGGAGAAGTATGCAGCGCTGCTCACGAACAAGCACCTCTTGGCAATGGCTTCGGACCCAAGGTTCCGCCTGCGCTACTTCGAAAAGACCCATCATCTCATGGGCATCGACAGTGCAGCGCAGTTGCAGGTGAAGGTGATTGAGCTGCTTCGGCCTTATCATTTAAGAGCCGAGGCCGAACAGGAGGCTGTAGAGGCAGCGGCAACAGCAACAGCATCAGCAGCAGCAGCAGCGGCAGCAGCAGTAGTAGCAGCCGCTTGAACGTCATCGGCAGCAGTTTCAACCTCAGCAGCAGCAGCAGCTTCGGATTCAACTGCAGCAGCTTCAGCTTCGTCCACAACTGCAGCAACTTCAGCGTCTGCACTTGCTGCAACAACAGGCGTATTACCAGCTGCCTCTTCAGCTGGTGCCACAGCAGCAGCAGCAGCAGACCAGCGTTGCCTGCGTCCTCGCCAGCAGCAGCAACTTGAGGATGCGGCAGAGGATGCAGAACTGATTGAGGCGGCGCTCGCTGACCCTGCAACGGACCTGTTTGGTCCAAGAGCTCCAGCAGCACTGGTGCAAGAACCCTCCCCATCTTCCCTTGAAGCAGAGGTGGACAAGTGGGCAAAGCTCCAGGTGAAGGAGCCGCATTGCAACGTCCTTGCTCACTACAGGAAGAAGAAGCTTTCATTTCCCAGCTTCTACTTTGCTGCACTAGACCTGTTTGTTGTTCCAGCCACGTCAACGCCTTCAGAAAGGCTGTTTTCACTTGTTTGGCATGTGATCACAGATTTTCGGCATTCCCTCGCTCATCTCACTGTTGAGAACTTGCTCACAATGAAATCCTGGATAAACGAGAGCAGTCTGCTGGAGTTTCCCATTGACGGGCATGGAAATGTTGCCCCGGAGCTGTAAGAGGAGGAAGCGCGGCTGAACGAGCTGCGCCGCAAGGGGAGAGGTCAGTTGGTGGGAGAAGCGGCGGAGGAGTTGGAGGGACTTAGTCTGTTTGACGACGAGGAGGGTGGGGAGGAGACGTACTCGCAGGAAGAGGATGATGATGTAGAAGAGATTGAGGATGACGAAGCATGAAAACATTCCATCTGTTTCTGCTCCATGTTTCTTTATGTGTTCACTGCAATGTGCTACATGTATCCATTGTGTAATTCATGGGAAGAAAAAACATGATGCTCCAACATGACATGCTCTGAGCTACCTTAATATGTCTATCACACATGCATGAGATGTGTCATGACGCAAGTACCATAAGGCATTTCTCAAAAATGCAAGTACCATGAAACAGTCCTCAAAGCGATGATGTGAGTACTGTCTTGAATGATGGCGTAAGTAAAACTTTGCCATACACTGAAGAGTGAAATGACTGACTCTTTTTTTAATGACATTCATGATTCATGTCAGCTAATTTCACCAAGTCCATGGGCCCGCTGGAGGTTCGCAAATCTTCATGGATTCGCAAATCCAGAACCGGATTCGCGAATCCGGGTCCAGAGCTGGACCCGGACTCGTGGACCCGGATCCAACTTCAGATTCGGGAATCGGGCCCGGTGTGCACCCTTAATTACAATCAGAGCAGAATATGTGGATATTCTGGCGGGACTGATGCTCCGCCATGACCAGCTGTAGGCAAAGAGTGAAGGAAACATTACTCGTGAAAAGGGGTGTACCGATCGCAGCCTTACTGAAACTCAACAAGAGTTAAGTTGAGAAGGTGTGAATGGAACAACTCCAATGGGCGTTGTGCCTGGGAGGTGGGCTCAAGCTAAGTGACATGAAGAATATTGCCTTCAGCCGTAAAGAGGGAGTCAGTCTTGGGTGGATTTCTTACAAAAGTTTTATCTAGAACACGGGCTGGATCTATGCAGATGAACTTGGACACAGTGTACGTGCTCACATGGAAGAAGCGCTTATGCAAAAGACATGGGCATTAGGGGCACCGGAAGAAGGAGGAATAGAGGAGGCAAATGAATTAGTTTTATGCAAGCCACCTACAACAAAGGCATGGAGCACAACAACTGGTACATCACATGCATGCATAGCGACAGGGCCATCAGTACTTGTCAAGAAGGGTTATGCACGCACAGGCATGTATGGAGAGAAGGTTGAGCTCAAGAATAGGAATGAACAGCATGTCAAAGATGCATAATGGGCCAGAGTTACCATAAAGATGGAGAACACCAACCTCCCAAGCAAAATGTGTCTAATGGGACCTGGTAGGTATGGACCACCAACACCTACAAAAGCAAGCTATGACAGGCCATGTGATTAGTGGCACTGAAGCCAGTAACAAAGGTACAACTCAACCCACAATCTGGCATTAGTGCTCAACGACATGCCACGAAGCACTCAGGCTGCCCGGACGCGTGCCAGACGACCTCTGACAATGACGGCGTATTCATCTCTATAACTCGTCAACCCACGCTATATGATCATGTCCATCATCATCATCCTTAGGCTAATTCTCCTTCCTTCACAGTCCTCATGGATGACTAACGCCACACGACCAACAGAATGTGACCCTCTTAGCAAAACTTACACACCCTTACAATCTTAGTGATGGAGTACCAAGAGATGACAGAGCTCTATGATGGTGCGATCTTGAGGGTCTTGATTGCCAATGTTCACCACAATGCCAAGTGAGGATGCAGTTGAGACTGTTATCTTGGCTATAGTACAACCAATGTGAGGGGAGCTGGTGGTGGTAAAGTGGGTACTTCTAAGAGGTTGCAAGTGGTCTTGTCCTAGTCCAGGGGCATGATAATCCATTTTGTGAACCAATGGACTTCCCAGTAATTGTATCTATGGACAAACCATCCGTCACTGCCGCTAGTAGGGACCTCCTGTCCCTTCCCCATGGCACCTGTCCCCTTTTCTTCCCTTGAGTGGCTACTGAAATTTTGTGATGGTGATCTATAGTAATTGATATGAGGGTGTGAGGGGGTAGGTGTAGGAGGACCCTCCATCACTATTGTGTGGACATCGACCATGTGCTTATGGTAGTCTCCTTGGCCGTCGCTTTCTCTAGGAGGAGATGCTACGCCCAAGGGAGCAGCTCTGGTTGATAGAAAATGACCTCCATTCTGCAATTGTAATAGTCAGTGAACATGTCGAAACATTTCGGGTATACCCTTGTCAGGAAAGGTAGCAAGGGCCATCTGCTCGCTCAAGAATCCCCTGATGGAGGGTGTTGAATTGAACGAGGCGACACACCATGATTACATGAAACTCTACGGTGAACAATGTCAATACTAGCTCCCTAATTCTTTGTAGTTTTGCTTAGTCATCGGCCTGCCATTACAAGTGTGGCCGGTTGCATCATGGACATCTTGTAGGTGCGGGACTTGAGCCCTTGACATGTGGGATATCAAAACGACTCACGAATCTTACGCTTTGTCCGTGCAGCTTCTTGCTCTTGGAGAGCAAAGTAAAAACATTCAAATATGTGTATATTCAAACATCCATCCTTAACAACACTGTCCTTGCCACCCTCGCCATTGATTTCATGTCCAAAACAATCATGTTGAATGGTGACAACGTAGAAAGTATAGTAGTTCTATCTAATTGTATTGTTAATAACCATGCCATGTCTAGAGATGTTTTGTATGTTTTTTTGTGTGCATTTCACTCATAAACATCTACACAGATTTGGGAAGGCATTCACTACATTGTTGTGCATCATTTTGCACGTATTCAATATGCATTCAACGACTATGCAATGTTTTGTGAAACTAAAGTTAATTTTGTTCAAGTGAACCCGGATGTCCCATGTCAGTGTGTCCGTAGGGCATGTCATAGCACAACTATTACGAAGTGGACTCTCGGCCGATGGCCAAGAGCACTGTTTGAATTTACAAATTTAGCTTGCACGCAACCCGCATGACGAGGCGACTGCACTTGGATGCATCCCCTTCCAAGCAATTGGTGATGTGTGATATGTGTTCACGACACTAGCGTGTATGTAGAAGTGCCAACGAGATAGCATAGGCTCTCGTGCTCACTTTCAACAAAAAGTACGAAATGAATTATTTCCATCATTAAAAATTAATCAGTCCGTACAAATGGTATAGGTTTGCTTAGATTCAAGGCATCTTGCTTGGCTCTCATCTTCCATGTTATTTGTCTCCATGGTTAGTTTCGTGCAGCCCTTTTAGAGTTGATGGCAGAGCTATATGGGTGACACTTGAAATGTCTCTTTGTACATCTACAACACATGGGTGCTTTTAAGGCATATCCATGGATAGCTGAACTAGACGGTGATCACCCACAAAGGCTCTTCAACACAAAAAACAGGATCATTGCTATTTGGCTTGACATTCTAGAATTCACCCGGGGACATGAGCTCAAATGTGATGTAGGTTTGATCGTGGAGGAAAAACCGTTCGTATGGTTCCATTGTGTCCCACATGACATGTTTGTGTGTGGACTTCAAAATTGTTTCGAAGGGAACATGCAAGCATCCATCATGCAATACATGACGTTGTGAATGTAGTTTGTACGTGTGCCGATGATGTTATACGTCAACCTTGTGAGGGTGACCTGCCTCTCAAGCAATGGCAAAGCCACGAAGAGTACATGCCATGGCTTGAGAATTGCAATGGTGTAATCCATAGAATGCATATGCCAGAGATGATGCCTACCCTAAGGCAAGGAGCGTATTTTAACTCTCATTTACAAAATTCTATGAGTTTTCTTGCAACATTCAACCAACCTATTCTTCACCTTTGTTGTGACGAGTTGGGAAGGAATTGCACACAACTCTAATGCCTTTCGATCAGCATTGAGGGGACAATTCATGATTCCTTCCAAAAAGTGCGTTCTTACAGATGTCGTATCTTTGAAAGGCTTTGCTCTTCTCAAACTCTACCATGGTCAATGCGATCACTTGACCACATTTTGATCTACACCTATTGATGTCAAAGAATTGTTCGCCCAATTCCATGCAAGCACCCGTTTGATGGTCAATTGCTTCAGCGACATTCTCAAAGCAAGATTCCCTGTCTTCTATTGCTTACCGAACAAAAACATTTGAGTATTAGCAATTGATTGTCCCTGTCAAGACAGGGACATGAAATAGTTGAAGTACTAGAAAGACGCAAATCGTGACTCTCATCCACCCACATCACACACAAACAGTAACCGACCGTCAAGCACTCGGAACAAAAGCAACCATGCCCCCACCATGAGAGAAAACAGCAACCATCCGCCCAGCCTCCACAACAAAATCAACCAACCGTGCACCCCTTTTTAGCATAGGATCACACCATGTGTCACGGACCTAACATGGAAAAAATTACAATGGTGCATCAGGCTAATCCATGATGAATGACCTGAATCATTTCATGCATCAGTGTCGCATGGTATGTGACCGCAACATGAAATGTTTAAATATTTCTGAGATCCTTGGGTGTCTTCTTTGTGACATTGGCATATGCTTTATTTTATGTATGGCATTGTCATATGTGTTACTTTCTACACGGCGTTGTCATATGAATTTTTTTGTGGCACTATCATATGCGTTGTTTTGTGCACATAAATGGTATATCGGTTATATTGTTCCTAAAAGTGAGTATGTGTCTCTTGCACCCAAATACATTTTGAACCTCCATTTTGTATGATGCATTCAAGTCTGTAAGTGCCCTTGGCCATCTTCTTAACCTTCTCCATTTGCTTTTCAATAATCCCCTTACACTTCCCCCCTTTGTTATTCAGGTCGTTATCAATCGTTGCATCATGTAAGATTGCAAACAATCCACCAATCATAATGTTATTCACGCGGGCTTTCTTCGACACAAAAAATGGGTAGCCACATCAGACCATGGCAATGCCTTTATGTCAAGCTTCCCTTCATCAGTTTAATTGCACATATCTCCTCTCAATTCTCAAAAGTAAACTAAAACTTTAGTGTTGAAGTGTTGAAAAGGGAACCACTGAAGATGCAATAGATTTTGCCCGCTTGCACACGTCGAGACCAATACTCAAAGGAATTTGATTATGTTGATGTATGAGATTCGTGATGTGGAGTGCACCATTGAACTTTGGGATAATGGCACCTTGGAGCTGAGTTTGTTAACCCGCAAAGTGGTCAAGAGCTTGCGTGGAGCTGCCTGTCGTCCCACCGGTGAACGTTAATGCCGCGCCACCGTGGTGACCACTTGTGACTTGTGATGTTGTTGCATTGGCCATGGATACATTAATGTCCTTGTGCAAATTTGGGTTTGTCGAATGTGCGTGGAGCTTGTCTCCAATGTGTGGTGTAATTGTAACGACAGTTAATGTATTCACCTATGGAGCTTGTGAGATGAACTCTCCAAGTTTGAATGCAGCATAGTCGTTGCTCCATAGCAGCCTTACAAAAATGGCGTGAATGCAATAGTTGAGGACGTTTGCTTTCCTTTTTGATAAAGGGAGTCACAGCCAATACGCTATACAATAGCTATGTCAACGTGGACACCTTCCACAGAGGATGATGGCAAGCAATTGTTGTACAAATGCGGTGATGAGTTTTCTTTTGAACACATGGCCAGACTTACCCGTCGATGTCGTGCAAATTGGGGTCCATGGCTGAACGGTGGTGAGGTAAAAAGAAGTGACAACCAGTCGTGAAAACTGGACTTTGTGATTGGTATGGGAGATTCTGAAGTTGAGTTCAGAATCACTACCAATGATGACCTCTAGAAGGTGCCCTCACTCTCCCTTGTCAGCATCATGGAGGCCACATCACTCGGTGGTGCGATTTACACCACCTCCAAAGATGGTCCCACCACAAGCGAGTCGTGGAGATCTTTGCATAATGAGAACATTGCCACAACGCGAGCACGCGGTCTTGTAAAGCTTGAGTACAACGAATAGAACATCGCTCAAGACACCACCCTGTTTCCCCATGTAACTTATTTGCTTCAGTCCATTTGGACTGCCCAAAGCACTTGCACGTATGTGATGTCACATCGAGGAGGTGGTGAGTGCATAGGGCGGTGTTGGCGGACTAATAAACTTGTTGTCAATAGAGTTGTGACAACCCATGTAGGTTTTCCATGTGTGATGCGCTATTGCGACTTCGAGATACGCGGTACAGGCACATGTAAGCAAAATGATTGGCCATTAAATCTGGGACCTGTTAGATCTATGTTAACAGATCGAAACATTGACACAAAGCTCCGTGAAATGTATCAGTGGAAGAATGTTGTATTCACCTCTTATATTGAATTTTGTGAAAAGGTGTAGTGGAAGGGCAAAGTGGCATACCATACACGAAGATAATTGTGGGTAAAGCGGCTAAACATACATATGAACTGGGAGGACATCGCACAATATCCTTTTCTTGACACATTTTGTTCGTTGAACTGTTGTAACTTCAAGAGTCGTCAACCAAACCCTTAACTACTACAGGAACATGACACTGGCACGTTGTTGCAAAGTTCTATAGCAGGGCCAACGTGCTGCAACTTCTCCATAGTGAGATACAACTTGAAATGGATATGCTACGTCCGTGTCGTTCAGAACCTAAAACATGTCAGCCTGAGCGTGCCACATCTTTTTGCTATGAATGTAAGATACGACTAGTGTATTTTTTGCAGATAAGCATGCATCGGAGTTACGGAGTGATAGGGGTAAGCCGGGTTCAAGCAACATGCATGCCTTCGAGAAGAACGAAGCTCGACTTGGCGCGCTTTGTCTAGGGAGACTTTGCAAACCAAGTAACTGTTGTGCTTTGTATCGTTCCTGTACAGTTTACTGTGACCACTCGGCCGTGTCCATACTCGTGCAGATCCCTGAGGCAGGCGGCCCTGGTGACACCGGCGCGACGACAGGCGGCGGGCTACCCGTCTGGAGCTGACCGACCACCGTTGCAGAGCCCCAGATGTCACCGGGACTCCTTGCCGTGACTTCTACGTCTTGCAGGCGCCTTTCGGCGGACTGGGCATGAGCCCCATTTGCATGTTTTTGCATTATATACTCGCTGTCCGTCGATGGATGCATGCATGTGACCAGTCGTTGCGTGCGTCTTTTGATTCTGCACGTCTAGGTTCAGACGGCGTAGGATTCTGACATGTGTGCGCAGAGTTACGGCCAAAACAGTGGTTTTGGGCCGGTTTTAGGACAGCTCTTGGACTGCCGCGTGCGACACCCGCCGTGCGCCGCGGCAGGTATTTATGCCCTGGACCTGTCAGTTGTCAT
>SZWC01010768.1:70246-81332 GCA_023375785.1 Penium margaritaceum | reverse complement strand
CATCGGCAGTCTTACCTACCTCTCCTCCACCACACGGCCTGACATCTCATGTGCTGTGAACACCCTAGCCCAGTTCAGCCAGCAACCCCGCACAACACACCACAAGGCATTGCTCAAGCTGCTGCGCTATGTGTTTGACACTGCCTCGCTGGGTCTTGTCTTCACCCCTGGCACGGGCATCTTGCTTGATGGATACTGTGACAGTGATTATGCACGGGACAGACATGCACGTAGTCGGGGAGGGTATGTGTTTCGCATTTGGGGCACGACTGTCTCTTGGCGAAGTGCCAAACAGTCATGTGTTGCACGAAGTGTTGCGGAGGCAGAATACATGGCGTTGGGTGAGGCAGCATGTGAAGCCACGTGGTTGCGTCGACTGTTGGGGGAACTGGGCATGCCTGTGGGACCTGTACCATTGCACAGTGACAGTTCAGCTGCACGTCGCATCACAGCCAATGATGGCGTCTTGCACCCACGCACGAAGCATATCAGTGTTGAGCACCATTTTGTACGTGAGGCAGTAGAATCTGGTGTGGTCCAAGTGTGTGGTGTGAGCGGGGATGAGCAACTCGCAGACTTCCTCACCAAAGCCCTACCTTCCTCAACTCTTCTTGTCCAACTCCACCAACTTGGTTGCATGCATGCGACACCCTCGGCCAAGGGGGCGTGATAACCCTGTGTATATATTTCTGCCTCGTGTGTGGCCGTGGGTGTGCAGTGCATGTAGACCCGGCGGCCGGTGGTGATCCACGCTAGACCCGGAGACCACCTACGACGCACGGCCTTCCCTCTCCTTGGCCGCGCCGTCATTTGTCTCCTACCGGCCGTCGACCCATGCCTGCTGCCTAACCTAATTGAGTCCTTCGACTTGCACTAGGATACTATGTCACCTTGCTTAACAAACCTAATTGAGACCTCCTGACTGTTGTTTCTTAGGACTAGAATAGGTTTGCTAACATCTGGCCTAGTTTGGCCGTTTGTGGGTAGGTGCGGCCAGTGCCGCGACTTTTCCGGGTCGAGGGACGAGTTCGCCCTCGACCTCGCTGTTGGCCGGTGAGCTTCGCTCACCGGCTGACGGGTGAGGCTCGACTATCGAGCCTCACCCGTAACAAGGGTGTTCCTTATTACTAGGACACTTGGACTTTTTTTTGTTAGCCGCGAGCTAGATCTACACCTACCATGGCCATTTGACCACCATTTGCAGCGCCGTTGATTGCGTTTTATTCGTAGCTGCATTCTCAGCAGCAGTAGCGGCGGCAGCAGCAGCTGCTCTAACAGCACGACGGAACGCCGCCTTGTGTGCTTCAACTGCGGAGGTGACCATCGCTATCCCGACTGCACTCGCCTGACAGGACGCCCACTGGATTGGGCCAAGGTCACCCGTGGGCTGCAGCAGGCGCACGAGGCGCGCATGCGCCAGACATCCGGTGCGACCGCCCGCTCAGCCGCCACTACCGCAGCCGTCCCAGAGGAGTCCGCCGTCACAGCAGGTTCCTCCGCGGATCCTCGCGACCAGGCGCTCGCCGAACGCGACAGGACGATCGCCGAGCTTCACCAGCTTGTCGCCCTGCGCTCATCTCAGGGAGGTGCGAGTGAGTTGACTGAGTCGAGGGGTCCTACTGCCTGTGGACTGTCTGTGTCGTTGCGTGATGATGCCTGCGGTGGTCCCCATGCCCAGCGTGTGCGTGTGACGGACCTGATGACGTGTCTTGGTTGCATGCGTCTCATGTCCGCTCCGTTGCTCGAATTGCCGCGTCGCCTGCCAAGCAACCTGCTACCGCACCTTGTTCCGTCGCCGAGTGCCACGTTGCCCCTTGTACACGGGTCACAGATGCCACATGGGTCGTGGACTTTGGTACCACCCATCACATGACGTGTTGTCATGACGCCTTTGTCGTTCTGCATCCCGTTGGCGCTGTTCGCTCTGTTCGCACTACAGCTGGCCATGAGGTCCCTGTCCAGGGTGTTGGGGTTGTGCAGTTCACCGGGCCAGCTGGTCCCGTATACATCTCCGACGCCCTTTTTGTCCCTGATCTGGAACTCAGCCTGCTGTCTGTCCGTGCTTGCACCAAGATGGGCCTCGGTGTCACGCACACGGCTGCCAATGCTCGCATCTTTGTGCACGACACCGAGGAGACCGTCCTCAGTGGGACGGTCGTCGATGATCTGTATCACATTGATGGGTCTTCTGCGAGTGCACCCCCCTTGCCTCCCTCTTCCGCTGCCCGTGTTTTTGTCGTTGGTGCTCTGTCCCCCGAACACCACCGCCTCCTGCATCGACGTCTTTGTCATGTGCACCTGGGGGCTGTCGATAGGCTGATCCGCACTCAGCCTGCTCTCGGTCTTGATGCAGCGTCCTTCGAGGCGCCGCCCACGACCGACTGTCTGGCCTGTGCTGAGGGAAAAATGCACCGGTCTACTTACCCAGCGTCTGTCTCCAGGGCTCGTCGGCCCTTGGAGCTTGTCCACTCCGACCTCATGGGTCCGCTCCCTGTCGAGTTTCAGGAAGACCGCGGTCGCTACGTCCTGACGTTGACTGATGACTTCACGCGCATGCGCTGGGTCTACAGCCTGCGTCAGAAGAGCGATGCAGCCATTGCGGTCCGCATTTGGCTGGTCATGGCCGAACGCCAGTCTCCCCACCGCCTTCAGACNTTCACCGAGCTCGGTGTCTTTCACAACCTCTCTGCTCCCGCCACCCCCCAGCAGAACGGTGTCTCCGAGCGCTGGAACCGCACCATGGAGGATGCGGTCCGCGCCATGCGCGCCGACAGTGCCATGCCTGAGGCCTTTGCCTTTGAGGGCATGGCATACATGACCTGGGTCTGGAACCGCATTCCCCACGGTCCCCTCCCAGGTCACCGCACGCCCTATGAGTTGTGGTATGGGCGTCGAGGGGACCTGCGCCTGGCCCGTATCTGGGGCTCCCTTGCCTGCGTCTGGTTCACGCCGGAGCAGCAGGGGAGCAAGCTCTCTCCGCGTGGCCGCCTTTGCGCCTTCGTTGGCGTCGCCCCGCGGTCAAAGGCCTGGCGGTTCTGGGACCCCGAGCGTCGCCGCATCGTGGAGTCCCGTGACGCTCTCTTCTTCGAGCATCTCGCCTTCCGCGACCTTGCTCGCATCCACACTCTGCGTGCTGCTCATGCCCCTGGGTGTTCCGGTCCCCGTCGTGTGGGGGAGGCTCCTGGTCCGGTTGGCACAGTGCCCCCGTCCAGTGCGGTCACTCCATCGCCGGCAACCCCGGGACTGTCCCCAGCGGTTGTGCCCACCAGCACCCCCAGCCCCGCCCCGTCTGTGGCTCGCTCCTCTGCCCCCGACTCTCCGCTCTCGCCCGTGTCCGAGTCTGCGTCCGAGTCTGCCTCCGCGTCTGAGACTGAGTCTGACCCTACGTCTGCTTCCGCGTCTGAGGCTCAGTCTGACCCTACGTCCGCATCCGTGTTTGGCGCTGAGCTATCCCTGTCTCCGGCCACAGACGCACCTGCTTATGCCATGGGCCTGACCCCAGCTGTTGATGCCACGCCAGCCTCGAGTGGCACTCCTGCCGTGCGGTCCACACCGGCATGTGAGTCAGCAGCGCCCACTGCTCCTACCCCGTCGGACCCCTACACACGGGCACCCGACGGACGTCTCCGCCCGTGCCCCACACGCAGCGTTGTCAGCGGTGATCCGGGCACAAAGGTCCTCGGCCTGAGTGCGCACGGCCTTACTGAGGTTCACCCTGGCTGTGCCACTGGTGTGGCACTACTTGCTCATGAGCGCGGTCTTGCTCGTGAAGCCGCTGAGTCCATGGTGACGGTCGACCCTCCCTCTGCAGCATATGCCCTGGCTACACGGAATGCACCAGTGCTGGCTCCCGATCCCACCAGTCTGCCTGAGGCCTTGTCGGCCCCTGATGCTGAGCAGTGGCGCACTGCCTGCCAGACTGAGCTTGATGCCATCCGCGAGCACGGCGTCTTTGAGCTGGTGGACTTGCCAAAGAACCGCAAGGCCATTAAGGCCAAGTGGGTTCTATGCAAGAAGCTTAAGCCAGACGACACTGTGGAGCGCTACAAAGCACGCCTGACAGCAAAGGGCTTCTCTCAGGTCCCTGGTGTGGACTACACCAAGACCTTTGCCCCTGTTGGGCGGATGACGACCACACTCACGCTGCTGAGCCAGGTGACACAACACGACTGGGAACTCCATCAGATGGATGTCAACAACGCCTTCCTAAATGGGGATCTTGAGGAGGAGATCTACATGGTCCAGCCACCCGGCTTTGAGGATGGTACCGGTCGCGTGTACCGGCTGCGGAAGGCCTTGTACGGCCTGAAGCAGTCACCGCGCTGCTGGAACCTGGAGATCACCAGCACGCTGAGACGCGCTTGGTACGTTCAGAGTGATGCTGACCCATCCCTGTTCATCTCACAGTCTCCAGCACCGCTCGCTGCCATCCTCGTCTACGTGGACGATCTTTTGATCACCTCGCCCGACCTGGGAGTAGTAAACGCTGCCAAGGCCGTTCTCTCCTCAGCCTACAAGATGAAAGATCTTGGTGAGGCCTTTGTTTTCTTGGGGATGGAGATCGTGCGCGACCAAGTTCGTCGCACACTCCGTGTCCATCAGGGACACTACGCAGAGACTGTGGGGGAGCGCTTTGCCGACCTCCTTGCTACCGTCCGCACGGCCTCCACGCCCATGACCCCTGAGGGGCAGGCCGCCCTGAAGGTTGATGACCAAGCGGACCTGTGGGAGCCAGTTGATGTGATCCTGTACCTACGAGTCATCGGCTCGCTCATGTACTTGGCCACCACGACACGGCCCGACATTGCCTTCACTGTCAACCTGCTCGCCCGGTTCTCGTAGGCTCCGCGCCAGCGAATAGTGGAGGCCGCAGTCCGGTGTGTGCGCTACATTTTGTCCACCGCGCGCTTCGGCCTGTGCTTTCGCGAGCAGGTGTCCGTTGTGCTCGATGGGTACACAGACAGTGACTGGGCATGGAGTCCAGATGGCAAAAGCCGCACCGGCTACATCTTCCTCATTGGAGGCACTGTAGTGTCCTGGCAAAGTGGGAAGCAGGGCTCCATTGCACGCAGTACTACTCAGGCAGAGTATGTTGCCCTAGGCGCCGGTGCAGCAGAATGTGTCTGGCTCGTCTGTCTGTTGTGTGAACTGCGACAGTCCATTCCCCCCGTGGTTCTCCAGTGTGACAACATGAGCGCGGAGGCCATCGCCAAGAACTCAGGTGTGTTCCAGGCACGCACGAAGCACATCAATGTCGAGCACCACTTCGTGCGTGATCTGGTTGATCGTGGTGAGATCCGAGTCATCCACGTGAGCACTGACAGGTAGTGCGCGGATTTTCTGACCAAGGCTCTAGGTCGTTCGAAGTTTCATGCGGCCACTCGTTCCGTTGGACTCTGCCCCATCCCTGTTGCAGGTTGATTTCTCATGTGCCACCCTGCATGTGCTGTGCGTACTGCCTGCAGCGGCTGTGTGTTTCCTGCTCTGTACAGCGTGAGTGTCTGCATGTGCACAGACTTGTTCGCCCTCCGGTCATGGGGGAGTGTTGTTGTGTGTGTCGTACACAGCTTACGGTGACCCCTCGGCTCATGTCCATTCACGTGCAGATCCCTGAGACTGGCGACGGTGGCAGAAGGCTGGCGGCCGGCGGCGACGGGCGCCCAGAAGACTTCCGTATTTTGTAGACTCGTGCTGTGTCACAGCACGTAGGCGTGCAGCCTATCAGGACGTAGATCTCGTCGACGTGGCCGTTCTGGTTCANTGTGCTGTGCGTACTGCCTGCAGCGGCTGTGTGTTTCCTGCTCTGTACAGCGTTAGTGTCTGCATGTGCATGGACGTGTTCGCCCTCCGGTCATGGGGGAGTGTTGTTGTGTGTGTCGTACACAGCTTACGGTGACCCCTCGGCTCATGTCCATTCACGTGCAGATCCCTGAGACTGGCGACGGTGGCAGAAGGCTGGCGGCCGGCGGCGACGGGTGCCCAGAAGACTTCCGTATTTTGTAGACTCATGCTGTGTCACAGCACGTAGGCGTGCAGCCTATCACGACGTAGATCTCGTTGACGTGGCCGTTCTGGTTCAAACGGCTTGTCATTCTGACGTGTCTGCAGGGAATTATGACCAAAACTGTGTTTTTGCTACTGTTTTGTCCTGATAGAAAACAACGCCGTTGTGCGCCACGTGTGTGTGTGTGTGTGTGCATCCACTAGGTCCGTGGCACTATTTAGGTTGTCCAGACCTCAGTTGTCTTCTCTCTCTGCACATTTCAATATTTGCAGCTTCTGACACTTGTGTTTGTGTCCCTAGCCAACCCCTTGCTGTTCTCACCTCCACCTGTGTGTGCTAGTGAGTTAGCTCGCTGGCTTGTGTTGCCACGCTAGCGACAGCAGTGCTAGGAGCTGTCTCTCACCGTCACCCTTGCTGAACCCAAATGAGTCAACAGGGAGAACACACTGCATAAACCATGAGAGCAACAAAGATGGTCTCCTCGAGGCACCGGAACAGCTCTCCGAGTGGCCAGGTCTCGATCGCTGAGAAAATATGAGCAGTGCCAAAAAATCTCGGAATCAACGTCCATACATCACAGACGGCTTTCCGAACATTGGAAGCCCCACAACAGCCATCGGGTCTCCTTGTTGCACTGGTACAGTCCACGGGGTGCGCGGTTCTCAACCCATCGAGAAAACTCTCCTACCTCGTGACAAGCCCACATGGCTGCCGGAACGCATCGACCGCGTCTCGCCGGCGTTGTCGTAGGTGCTGGAGAAGCCTCGGTGCAGTCCGGAGGCCCGTCGTGTCGTCAAGCCCTCCTCTACCATATACCCCAAATGTGGGTATATCGGTAAACCAGCGGTGTCCGTCGTGACGGGTGGAAGCCACACAAACCAACACTCCCCCTGGCTGACATAGCCGTCCACGCCATAACAAATGAACGAAGGCATGAAACAACAACGTATGCCAAACCACAATATGCACCAGGCAACCACACACACACACACCTCTGGTACCCACCTAAGGTCTCCCTAGACACTGGCACATGCTACCAAGTGTCTGGGTCTCGACCATGGGAGGAGTGATGCACACGTGCACAAACCAGTGTAATGCACATCACACACATGTCAGGCGACAAGCGGGTCTCCTCGTGACACTGGCGGTACCAGTGCCGGGGTTTAGACCGCTACAAGTAATCCAACACAACAGCATCATCATCTAAACACAGGATCATGGGAGGATCTCCTCGTAACACGGGTGCAACTCACCACGTGTCCGGGTCTCGACCCCTAAGAGCGACCAAGCTCGCATACACATGCCACATACAGTATAGACACACACCAAGATACACGATCACATGGTCTCCTCGTGACACTGGTACAACCCACCAAGTGTCCGGGTCTCGACCAACAGTGTGCTACCGTCCACATGCAGATGTGTAGGCATGTAGCATGAGCCACACGCCGGATGCTGTAGATGCTCATAGCAGAGCATGGACCTCACCATGCATCTCCCATGACGTCGCGTCAGGTCGAGGTCCACACAACACTCCCCCTGGGCAGATGAACCTAATAGCGATGTCCTCGATGGAGATGCTGATGTCGTAGCTGAATAGATCCTGTGCAATAAGTCATGTGGTGTGTCCGTCATGTAGAGATAGCTCCCCCATTCATGTGCGAGTCGGCTCCCGCCCTCAAAGACGAAGTGGTGTCTCCGGCTACGACTCCTCACATCGCTGCAGCATCACCTGGAGTGTACCAGTCTTCACGTGACTGCCAAGGGTCCCAATTCACAGTCTCTCCTCTCTGCTCTACCGCGATGCATCTGTGTACGACGGAGGAAAGGGAATGGGCGAGCAACACGCAAGCGTGGATGATGTGGCGGAGCTGGCCTTCGAGGCGGGATAGAGCACCCGGAGGAACATGGGTGTACTGCCGGAAGAGGAGAGCTGGAGCGACAAACCGGATCACCACTCGTGGATAAAGATGACGATGGAGTAGCTGAGTCGGGTGGATGAAGGTGCGTGATGGCAACCGCACAAGGAGGAGCGATGAAAGAGTCGATAGGAGCAACGATGGAGGAAACTGAAGGCACGCTCAGCTCTCCTATGGTAGTGTCTCCGTCGAATGTCATACTCAGAGCTGCTACAGGATCCTCTCTGAGTATGGGTGTGCTAGATGCTGGTGGCGGAAGGCTCATACCGATAGTAGTAATGCTCCCCTCCTCTGAGAATCGCTCACGCGCTGCCATCATTTCCTGCTGCAGCATCACCACACGCTCCTGCACGTCGGTGTAATCTGCCTCAGACATGTGGAGCTGACCCACGTTTGCCTCGCGTAGCATAAACTCTGCCTCACTGGATGCTACACATGCAGACTGCAAAAATCGCGAGTACAGCTCTATCTGCATCTCTGCTACTGAAGACGATGGAGTCGGTGCTGCTACATCCTCCTGGGGGTCAACCAAACTCGCAATGAGCTGAGACGCTGGAACATCGGATATAGCTACAGGTGTCGCATCCACACCACAGCTCGTGTCTGTCATATGAGGAGTGAGCGGTCGCATGCCAAGAGAGAAGGAGGAGGGGTCGTCAAAGTCCGTAGAGCATGTGGAAATATCGTCCGTGCAGGTACTGCCACTCTCGGCGTCGATGTGATCATTAGGGTCACCAGCAGGTGAAACCGAGGAGGCACAATTCAGCTCTTGCTGACGAGGTGACTCCATCTCCATGTACGGATATGCTCGAGTATCCTCGACTGCCCCCACAGTGGACACAGGTGTGCAGGACTCCGGCTTGACAATGCCCGTCAAGGCGACCAACAAGCGCAACTGGCGCTCACGCACTGTCTCGTTGGGAAGGCTAGTCGCTGCCACCTGCTCGATTATGGAGTGAAGACCACCATCTGACCCCGTCAAGTGTGTCACTGCTCCGTCGTGTGTATGGGAAGCCGGAAACTCAGGGAACATGGGTGACTCCTCACCCTGAAGTTGGTTCTCAGGTAGCGCAGATGACACGGTGAAGCCTGCTGAGCTTACTGTAGCACATGTCCCAGTGACATCTCTCAGAACTGCTACTCTCAAGAATGCCTCAACCGCTAAAAGACCGGCCAGCCGACTCTGCTCATGCACTATGACCGTTGTCGGGCTGGAGTGAGTTGCGTGCGCCAACGCCCCCCGAAATCCATGTGAGGCAACTGATCTGCATGGGACTCCTGTGCCACCGCCAGGCCACTACCGGTCGGAGTTGTGAGTGGCACCGCCAAGGCACGCGGGACCTGCACTCCTCCTGATGCAACCTGCTACTACAGAATGTCCGGCTGCTGCCCCAGCGTAGATGTCGACCTCGATGACATGCACGTCCCAAGTACTCCAACACCCGCCAGACTGGTGTGAGTCGTTTGCACACTCTCGCCCAAAAGTTCGGTAGATGCATCCTGATCCGTACGGGACTCCTGCTGCTATGGAAGATCCGGATCCAGCTTGGACAATGACAGGAAAGTCTCCACCATGAACGCCATGTCGGGATCAGAGTCCCCGCCATGTGCTGTCACCGTATCATCTGAGTCTGCCCAAGAAGATGCTGGGGCACCACAGCCTGGTGCGAGTGCGGATCCTGTCACTACGGTCATAATAGGCAATGCGCAGTGACCACACTCCCCCTCGACAGGTACAACACTGGAAGCTGAGGAGGTGGAGGATGTATCAAAACCGGCGCGAGTACGGCGTGCGGAGTGCTGACGCCAACGCCGCGGGGACACACGACTGGAACGACTGCATGAAGACATGTCATCTCGAGGTGGCATCGTTATTGCAGGAGAGTGGAGGATCGAGAGGATGGTGGCAGCCTGGGACCCGCTAGCAGGTGGAGCTGAAGGTACACCATCTGATGAGGAAGGAGGAGAGGATGGAGGAGATGTGATGCAAGAGGCCATTGACGAACTAGTGGTAGAAGCACCCTCAGTGACGAGGTCACAAAGCTTCTACACCATCTGCCACACGCCGCGAATCTCGGCGAATATGCTCGCCAGAGGTCCAGGTAGGGGATCTACCAACTCTGGCAAATGCGTATGCTGTGGATGACGCAGGCTCGGACGAGGTTATAGCCAAGGTGGATGCCAACTGGGAGGGCGCGTCCAACAGCGACGCCAACCATGACGTCCATCACCACAGTAGTAACAGGCAAATGCGCAGGGCGCCTGCTCAGATGTCCGCGCACTCATCTCGTGCACTGGACGTTGGATAGGTACCGAGGGCACCTACTCCCGGTGGTAAACACCAAGCCACGGGAGAGAATGAGGCCAGTTCGTACTGTCACTCCTGGAGGTCACGACGTCCGGGTCAACAAACATGACCAAATAGGACAAGTTGCACTACCACAGTACGCCCAAAGGCTAGAGTCTGACTAACTGTGGCTACTAATGATGCTGCCACTAATAGAGCGAAGACTGCTCCAAGAAGAGAAGGGGTGGCGGCTGCAGGTGTGGCTGCTGCTCCAAGCGGTAGACGACCCAGCCCTCGGAAATGGAAAGACTCGATTCCGCCGTCGATCCTACAGAGTGAAGTGCGCGCACCGGTCCACTTGCCCCAAGAAGACGCCGGTTTAGGACGCGTCTCGAAAAAGAAGTCGCTACCGATGACAGTCCGCTGTCAACCGGGAAGGGGAGACTACAAGCGCTGCAGCAGCTGCTCTACACTATGCAGTCATCGACACTCCACCGCCACCGCCGTTGTTGCTACGGAAGCGGTTGTCCTTGGTATGGCTGCTACAAGTACAAGTGTTGCAGCCGTTGCTGTACGGGTTGTGGCTGCGGTTGTCGGCGGCAGGGATTGAAAGATTTTTTCCCTTTCTGTTTTTTTTGTCGTCATTCTCTTGCCCTCAGGCCCCCTTTTATTTTTTTTTCCTTTTTTTTGTGCCCTCACCCTTCACCCCCTTTTTTTTTCTCCTCTGTGCCCGCACTTTTTTTCTCTTTTCCACTCGCTTTCAGGCGTGTCCCTTTTTGTATCTTTTTCACTTGTACCCCGTTTTCTCGATTGCCCCAAAGCTGGGGCAGTGAAGAAAATAGGGGCCGAGCGAGTGGCAGACGGAGGGGGGGGGGG
>SZWC01010768.1:44965-58802 GCA_023375785.1 Penium margaritaceum | reverse complement strand
GCTGTCTCTCGATAGTGACGAGGAAAACCAAGGGGAAAACTGGCTAGAGGGTGGAGGCGGTCCGATCACCAGGTTGTCAGGCTGATGAAATGGATGGGCGTGGAGAGCGCTGGCTCCGTGCGATGTAGAAGCCTACCACAAAGGAGGCTGGCCATGATACCCTTGGGTGATCTCAAAGGCCTGGACAATGTGCTGGTCTGTTCATGACACGGCGAGGAAACCGACCATAGGAGTGACAGCCCACTAACACCATGGGTGGTGGTGCCGGTGGTACGATCACTGTAGCAGAAGGCAACTAGTCATGAGCGTGAGAGTGGGATATACTGTCTCCCGGGGGTGTGGAAGCTGACCACAGGAGAGCATGGCTAGGGAAGTCACGTGATACGGGTTTCAGCATGTCCAAGGGTTGCAGATGAAAAGGGTGACAGTGCATGACGCTATCACTAGGCGGTGTCAATATCTCCTGTGTGTGGTGAGAGTCAGGAGTCCTAGCATCATCATGCCTAAAGGGACAGTGTGTGTGTGTGTGTGTGTGTGAGAGAGAGAGAGAGAGAGAGAGAGAGAGAGAGAGAGGTCTACCATTCAATACTCTATGGTGTAGGAACCGTTTAGGAGAGCATGAAAGACGGTCTAACTAAAGATCATCACGGGCGTTCAATGTGCTGGAGTGAGGAGGAAAGAAATAGAATGGAAAATTATGGATGAAAAGAGCAAGCGAAGAATTTTTTTATGTCAAACGATTTCCCTTCATTTTTTTAGTTCTTGATCCTCGTTGACCTGGCTTTCTGCCGAGGCCTGCCTTGGTCTCATAAAGCTCAGGGGTAAGAAAAAAAAAGAAGGAATGGTATGTTGCTAGCAAAGCGTGCATATGGTTACAAAGTAACAGTAAAAAAGAATCGCTCATGCAGCCCTTGAAATGTGTTTTAAGAGAAAACTTCCATAAAATTAAGAAACTTTTGAGGCGATTAAAGAACCACATCAATTTTCCATGAAATGCAAGAGAATACAAAGACTTCCTATGGATTTAAAAGAAAACATTGTACTTTCAGTGTTAGTTTCTGTCAATAGTCAAGGTCTACAAACATGGTTATTTTTATTTAGGAAAAAAATGCACATTTATGAATGTGTTCTCGTGCCATGTTGTAGATTTATGAAGGCTTTCCAGGAAAAAAGGCAAAGTTGGGTTTTCTAGACGAAAATTTTTATAATAAAATAGAAATGTAGGATATTTTCATGATATAAGAGTTTTACTGTAATTTTTCATTGATCTACCACAAATTCCTTTTCTCCTGACATTTTATAAACATGATCATTTGTTTGGCTAGTCTAGCCAAACAACTGACTTGGCTGGACTGTAAGCTTGGCCAAACTTTCTGTCCAATTCGTTCCTCAAAGTGTGCTTTCCATTTCCTCTCGGACTCGCTTTGCTTGTCCGATTTCGTGATGTCCGATTCCCTCTTCCATGAAAAACCCGTGTTTGGAAGCGGACAAAAAACCATTTCTGTCCGATGCTTGGCAAGGTTTGGATTCTGAGGAGTGACACAGAGAGCGCGGACATTTTACTTTCTGAAAAAAAAGGTTGCGTGATTGTTGGCTTCCAGTCTCGATATTGTCTTGCAAAAGGAAACTATCTAGTGTGCAGGTTCGGGCAGTAGCGTTGTTGGTGCAGCATGCGGAAACCCACACTCGTTGCTTGCCGCTTTCCCCTAGGCAAAGCGACAGCGGTTCTACTGCCCCCTTAGTCTGCTGCACTAGAGTCTGAGTCTGAGAGCTAAAGTTTGTTGCTCAGAAATGCAAGCGCCAGAGTTAGCGTCAGAACCTCAGCTGGAATGGAGCAATGACTGATTAGGAATGAAGAAATGATAAACTGACTGAGACCCCTCTCAGTTGTAGCCTCACCTCAGCTCTGTAAGGCTTGTTACTTAGAAAACCAGCCAACCAGGAAAATCCTAGCATTATCCTGTCTGGCAGAATTTCCTAGGTGAGCCCTGCCAAACACCAAACAGCCCAAAACCCGGGCGTTGTACGTTTTGCTTAAAACTAGACCATACCAAATTTACCGTGCTACGAACGCAGTCGTGCAGTCAGAATCATCAAGAAAAATAGCTATGTGGAGTTACGGCTACCCGAACTCGGGCACCGGCTGCAATGCTCCTGAGAGCTATCTATGACTACTGATGACGTGATAGCCAAGGGTTAATGCCGATGGAGCTAGTCATGCGAGGGTACAGTGCTAGAAGCACAAGGAGGAGGAGAACCACATGCTCGGCTTTACAATGACACATCCACTCCACCGAACAGCGTCCCGTTGGCATCAGTGTCCATCCAGTCAGTCGTTTGCACCAGCATGTACACCAGCACGGTATGAGTCAGGGAGGCAGTGCACAGATAAAAGACCAGCACCCCCTTATGAACCAAAGGCGTCAGTGTATATGAAGATGTAGAGATAATGCTCCCCCATGCTCCCGGGCCCAACCCTCAGTACAAGAGAAAAAGGAGATGAATCACATGTGCAAGAAGGATAAGCGATGTAAACCCATGCAAGCAGAAGAGCCACACCACATGAATTTAGGGTAGCAATCCAACCATAATCACAGCCTTCTTGAACGAATTGCGCTTCAGCACCTTGATAAGGAAGTCAGCCAACTGCTTCACAGTCTCGACCCACACGATGTGAAGGCTGCCCTCATGCAATAAGGAACACACATAGTGATACTCAACATTGATGTGTTTCTTGTGTGCATGGTGGACACCATCATTGTTGGCAATCCCGGCGACACTCTCATTGTCACAATGCAAGGTGATACAACTCACCCAACAAGTGACATAGCCACACACTTTCACATGCACCAGCATCCAAAACCACGTACTTTGCCTCTGTTGTGCTATGTGTGACATACCATTGTTTCCCGCTACGCCATGACACTGTTGTGCTCCCAATGAGAACGATCTAACCAGGGTGGCTCTTCCCATCTAGACTCCATGCCCAGTTACTGTCATTGTAGCCCAAGGCCACCACGGACGGATGACGATGGAATGTGAGGCCTTGGCGTGGGGTGGAGATCACATATCGTAACAGGCGGACGGCTGCATCAAGGTGTAGCTGGTGTGCGCCTTGTGAGAACTAGACAAGGACATTCATGGCAAAGACGATGTCAGCACGTGTGGTGGTGGTGAGATACATGAGTGACCCTATGACACGAAGGAATCTGGTGATGTCCACCGTTGCACCCAGGGTGCTAGCGACAATAGCCTTCAGCTTCGCGTGCCCATCTAGGGTCATCGGGGTGTGGGCGCTGGGGACAGTTGTCAGGAGATCGGCGAAGCGGTTGACTAGCATATGAATATACGCTGCCTTATGTACCCGCATGATGTCGTGTATGAGATCACGATCAATCTCCATGCCAAGAAACACCTGCGCCGGCCCGAGATCCTTCATCTTGTAGGTCGTCTTCAGCAACTCCTTCACGTGCTTGGCAGCGGCAAGATCGGGAGACACGATGAGTAGGTCATCCACATAGATGAGGATCCAAGCAAAGGGAGTCCCAGGAGGGGTGATGAAGAGTGTCCGGTCTGCGGCACTATGTATAAATCCGCCCTTAAGAAGGGTACGGCTGATCTCGATGTTCCAGCATCGAGGAGAGTACTTGAGGCCATACAGGGCCTTCCGCAGTCGCCAGACTCGGCCCGTCCTATCCTCAAAGCTCGGGGGCTGGACCATGTAGATCTCCTCACCAATAAGAACACAGTGAAGAAAGACGTTGCTCACGTCCATCTGGTGGAGCTCCCAACCATGCTCTGTAACTAGGCTTAGGAGGGCCAAGCTGGTGGTGAAACAACCAACCAGAGCAAAGACCTGGTCGTAGTCAACTCCAACAACCTAGGAGAAGCCCTTGGCAGTGAGCCGGGCCTTGTACTTGTCCAAAGTGCAATCAGGCTTCCTCTTCTAGCGATAAAACTCACTTTCCCCGGATGGCCTTACCACCTAGGGGAAGCTCCACGAGCTTGTACACTACGAGCTCGTTGATGGCAACAAGCTCCTCCCAACAGGCAGCCTCCCAGTGGTATGTGTCGGGAGTGGCATGGGCCTCACGTAGGCTCTGTGGATCAGGTGCCAGTGGGGAAGGCCGTGCTATCAGCATAGGGGCGATGCAATGTCCTGCAGGGGACCGGGCCAGGATGGCGGAGACCGTATGGTGATGCTCCTGGGAGATGAGAGCATAGCCTAGGGCCGAGCCTCTGTGGACGTCCTGAGCAATGAGGCCAAGGGCTGTCAGGCCAAGGACCTTGATGCCGGGCTCACCGCTCACAACGGTGTGAGGAGAGGAAGGTGCGTGGACGCGTGTGCTGGAGGCTAGATAAGGTGCCCTAGTGCGAGGACCTGGGGGAGGCGCCAGCTTACAAGTCGGAGAATACCACCGGGGGCACGGGTGTAGATCTGGAGCGTTGGGATGCCATTGACGGTAGAGAGACTCCGGCGAGGACGTGGTGGTAAGGTGGGGGTAGGCGCCGGCTCTGATGTCGGGATATCACTAGGAGCAGACGGATTAATGGAGACGGGTGCATCGGACGCCAGAGGAGGGTCAATCGGGGGTCAGTCTAGGCTAGTGACTCAACGGAGGACTCTGTCTCCGATGGGTGCATGACATCACCGGCAAGGGAACTGCTCGGGGAGGAGCATCCAGGCCATCCGCTACCCGGGATGTGGATGCAGGCAGGGCACCCTGTGCCTCTGGGGCCGGAGCAGTGACACGACAAGAATCTCCCCTACAAGACAATAGTGACGGGTGCAAAGAGGAGTCAGACCGGACGCGAGGGAGGTCATGAGGGAAGATATCCTCAAATAACAGGGTATCGTGGGACTCAACAATACAATGCCGGACGGGGTCCCAAAATCGCCAAGCCTTGGAGTGACACGAGACACCGATACAGGTGGAAAGATGGTCGTGAGGGACAATCTTGTCATCGCACTGATCCTCGGTGAGCCAGGCGCTCGCGACGCACCCCCAAACACGGGCAGGCTGAAGATCGGCCCGCTGACCGCACCATAACACGCACGGCGTGGCCTGGCAGAGAAGGGGACCATGGGGAACGCGGTTCCACACCCAGGTCATGTAGCACATGACCTTAAAGAAGAAGCCTTCGGACAGACCAGACTCGACATGCACGGTACGGAAAACATCGGCCATGGTGCGGTTCCAACGCTCAAACACATCGTTATGATGTGGTGTCCCAGGGGTGGAAGTCTCATGGCGAACCCCATGACTGGCGAGATAGGCAGGCGTTTCCTCCATGTACTCGTCACCACGGTCAGACCGAAAGCGGTGGACCGCACTCGCGCTCCGCCGCGAGATGCCAGGCATGGATGAGAGAGGGCACATTGCTCTTTTGGCAAAGAAAAATGACCCAATAATAGCGAGAGTAGTCATCCATTAGAGTCAGCACGTACTGACCACCTTCGACAATAGACGTGACTTGCAAAGGGTCCATGAAGTCGGAGTGAACGAGCTCCAATGGGTGAGTAGCCCAAGAGGAGGACTCAGGATAGGAGGATCGGTACATCTTGCCCTAGACGCAGTTGATGCACTCGGTGCGGCAAAGCCAGTGGAACGTGGAGGGATCAAGTCTGAGCGTGGGTTGGATGGGGAGCATGCTATCGGCCGCATTGGAGTGTGCGTGGCACAGGCGACAGTGGAGAAGGTAGATGTGCTAGGAGGAAAGAACACTGCTGACAAACACGTGGGCAGTGTCGGACGAGGGAGGGGAGATGGATGAAAGAAGATGGGTGACGTACCAGAGGTTGTCACAACAAACAGCACGGTACATGACTTGACCTGACAGGCAGAGTAAGACAGTGCCAACACCACGAGTGTTGAACGTCCATGCTTATGAGATCGAGAGCCGTGACAGAGAGGAGGCTGAGTTCCAGACCAGGCACAGACAGCACGTCGGTCACGAAGACGTCAGCGGACGGACCACAGAAGCGAACGACGCCAAAACCGCATACCGGCAAGATCTGCCCGGAGCCCATCCAGACACCGTGAACATTGCCAACGGACCGAGCATACTGAACGCCTGTGACAGGATGTCATGTGATACGTGGCACCAGAGTCAATCAGGGTCGCAGACGGAGGCTGTGTGACATTACAATGAGCAAAAAAATAGGACATGAGAAGGGAGATGGAGGCCGTAAGCTAAGAAGACGGGACCAATGTAAAATGATCATGCCAGTCATCCAGCCATGTGACGTCATCCAAAGCTGGCTCTAAAGAGCAACAGACGGCTTCCTTGAGATCACCTCGGAGGTCAGTCTCTTTCTGGTTGTGGGAGACCTCTTGGCTAGCAGTCACACAACTCGTACTTCCCTAGGGAGGCAGTGTGATTCCGAGCTGAGTGGTGATGAAGCTCTGCAGCTAGTGGATCCGAGCGGCGGAGTCGACGGACACCACAGACTACGGGGTCACAGCTCTTGAAGGAGGAAAGGAGCTCCACTAGGACGGAGGCGGGGAGGAGTATACGGGTTGCGATGGAGCATACTGCTACTTGTGTAGTGGTGGAGCGTACAGATGTGGCTGGGGTGGAGCATACTGCTGCTGCTGATGATGATGGAGAAAAGATGGCTTGAGTTGCGGTCGAGGCTGAAGTGGTGGCCACGGAGAGGAAGGGAACATTGTAGAATAGGAAGTGGCCACACTGCTGCCAGGAGAGAAAGGAATTCATGTGGCAGCAGCGGAGGTGCCAAGGCGGCGCTCACGCTCACGGTGCATGGCAGCGACAATACGGGCCTCGTCAGTGGGGATAGGGTACGTGTACCATCCGTGCCCTGTCTGGCCACAGTTGTGGCACGTCAGGATAGAGCCACTGGAGGAAGTCTGTTGCCCTTTATCCTTGTCCTTTCCACTCTTCTTTCCCTTGCCCTTGGTGCTACCTGAGGAGGGAGCACCCGGGAAAGGGGTAGAGGAGCCGCCGGAGGTAGCAGCTATGATTGCGAAGGAGCTACCGCACTGAAGTCGTGTGTCCCTGTATGCTTCCTTGACGCTGAGGAAGTGGTCGTACGTCCAGGTCATGAGAGTGCCGTGGACCGGCAGTGCCTCGAGTATTGGGAGGCCGTAGGGGACGAGGATATCAGCAAACTCAGGGGTGGCACCGTTCTTGATTATGAGAAGGAAAGCAAGAGGAGGCGCGGCTGTCTTGAGTCGGCGTAGGATGTCCTGCGTGCGACGCCAGTATGCGGTGAATGAATCAGACTCCCTAATGCAAAGGGAGCTGAACTCTTTCAAGAGGCGACTGATAGCTGCGTGGCCGCAGATGCGATACGGTCGTGTTACCATGTCCCAAGCTCGTTGGGGGAAGCGGTGGCGTTGTCAGTAGCGTCATCGAGGAACGACAGTGCGGTTAGCATCCGGTGCGACGAGAATGAGTGCACGGAATGTATGGCCCGCCTCAAGTGCTTTCTCCGGGACCGTGTCATCATGCGGGAGAGCGTCGTACGGCCAAAGACCCTCTCCCTGTATCCAGATGCGGTAGAGCAATTCCGAGGACAGAAACTGCTCCTCTCCGAGGATTACCAGCGGAGGGGACTCGAAGTCCTTGTGCCGAGAGGGGCCAGCTGCACCAGCTCATAGGACACTAGTCCCTGTCTGCTACTGTTGTTGCACCTGCTACCACGCTGTTGTCTAGGGAGGACAGTCATTCTGGTGCTAGTCGCGGCAAGCAACTGGCGCAGCTGATCGACCTGGCACTGCAGATCCACTTTGGGGTCTGGAGCGGAGGGGTTAGCATGGCTGCCCTGCGTGCCGGCGGCATCGTCCTGGCTGTGCATTGTCGCTGCAGCTATGGCTGTCGATGCTGCTGCTACAGCTGCTGCTGCTGTTGCTAATGTCGCTGTTGCTGCCTACTAATGCTGCAATGGCGGTTATTGATATTGCTTTCATTGCAATCGCTACCACGGCCAATGCTGCTGCTGTTACTGCAGCCGCTGCTGCTCCTGCTGTTGCTACTGCTGCTGCAGCGGCAGTGGCTGTTACTGGTGCTGCCGCTACCGGTGCTCTTGCTGTTAATGTTGCTATTGCCGTTGCTACCGCTACTGTCGCTGCTGCTACTGTCATTGATGCTACCTCTGTTGCTGCTACTACTGCTGTTACTGCCGCTGCCGCTGTGACTGCTGCGGCTACTACCGCTGCTACTACTGCTGTTGCTGCCGCTGCCGCTGCCGCTGTTACGGCTACGGCGGCGGCTGCTGCGGGTCTTGGGTTTGTTTCATGTTTTTTTTCTCTTTTTTGTTTGTTTGTTTGTTTTTTTTTTTTTTTGCTCAGCCCACAGCTTGTGGGCTGAGCCCTAGGCCACACTCTCCGTGAGCTCAGTGGTGGTGGCAGGGCTGCCACTGTTGCCGTGCTGCAGCTGCTACGGCTGCTGGTGTTGTGGCCGACGACACTGCTGCCACCGTTGCTGCGGCCACTGGTGTAGCGGTTGCAGCAGCGGCTGTTGTTGCGTAGCTGCAGCCGCGACTGCTACTTCTGCGGCTACGGTGTATGCTGCAGCTGCCGTCGCCGCTGCTGCTTCTGTTGCTACCATTGCCACGGTCATTGCCGCTGCGGCAGCTGTAGCAGGAGCAGCTGCTGCTACTGCTGCCATCGCTGCTGCGGCCACTGCTGTCCCCGCTACTCCTGCTACTGCTGCCGCTGCGATTGCTGCTGCCGCTGCTGGTGCTGCTCCGGGTCACTCACTCCTTTGGTCGTCTGACGTCGCTGGGCTGGCTGCTCACCTCCCTGCGTCACATGTGGAGGTCAGAGCTATCAGGAAAAAAATCCGGCAGCATTTTCCCTGACCCAGTGGCCGTGCAAAAAAATCTGACGCCACCACCAGCATCGGGAAATATCCAACAGCATTCCCCCTGCACTAGCATGTGTGGGAGGTCCACCGGCGTAGTCAGGAACCTGTACACCATAGTTGCTACTGCGTCTGTTGTGCTACGGCTGTGATACCAAAAAGGAAACTGTCTAGTCTGTGCAGGTTGGGGCAGCAGCATTATTGGTGCAGTGGGCAGGAACCCACACTTGTTGCTTGCCGCTGTCACCAAGGCAAAGTGACAGCGGTTCTGCTGACCCCTTAGTCTGTTCCACTAGAGTCTAGGTCTGAGAGGTCTGGTTTGTTACTCATAAATGCACGCGCCAGAGCTAGCGTCAGATATGCAGCTGGAATGGAGCAATGACTGATTAGGAATGAATAAATGAGCAACTGACTGAGAACCCTCTCAGTTCTTGCCTCACCTCAGCTCTGTGAGACTTGTTACTTAGAACACCAGCCAACCAGGAAAATCATAGCAATATCCTGTCTGGCAGAATTTCCTGGACGAGCCCTGCCAGACACCAAACAACCCAAAACCCGGGTGCTATCCATTTTTCCTGGAAAAACTGGACCATATCAAAATAACCACACTACGAATGCAGTCGTGCAGTCAGAATTATGAAGAAAAATAGCTAAGTGGAGTTACAGCTGCCCAAACTCGGGTGCCGGTTGCAATGCTCCTGAGAGCTATCTACAACTACTGATGATGTGACAGCCAAGGGTTACCAACAATGGAGCTGGTCGTGTGAGGGTGTAGTGCTAGAAGCATGAGGAGGAGGAGAACCACATGGTCCGCTTCACAATGACACGTCCAGTCCACCGAACAACGTCTTGTTGGCATCAGTGTCCATCCATTCAGTCGTCTGCACGAACATGTACACCAGCCGAGAGGTCACCGTATGAGTCAATGAGGCAGTGCACGGACAAAACAACAACACTTGCATCCAACCGGTCCCAGATCTTAATGTAATGGAATTACTATGTAACCTAAAAAAGGCATAAAAGTTATCGTTCGACTTTGGACTGTGATGTCCAAAGGGACACCAACCATGCAAATGCATGGGTGTGTTTGCATGTATCTACACGACCGCTTGGATAGGTTCGCATGCACCCACGCGGTTGTATGGGTGTCGTCGCGTGCACCCACGCCTTTGCATGGGTGTTTCCACACTCATGCGGCAATTTTGTCACGAGTTGCTGTAGTACAGGGCAGTGTTGCCCTCGTGGTTCGTTGGAGGAGTCCAAAAACGACAACGCCATAACGAGCTATCTCATTGTGGCATCGTGACATTATAGGGCCCATACACGACCCGGGACGGGCATCACTGGGTGTTCTGGATGTCCTCTAAGTGACCACTTTGGAAGTGGGAGTTTTTGCATATTGCGGAAAATCACTTTCGGCCTTGACACCTCACCTTCGAGAGCCTACTTTGATGGATAACAATGCATCATATGCTGCAGCACAGTAAGGCATGAAAGTAGATATTGATGCATGCATGCAATGTACAAGTCAGCAAAGAGAGGGCATCCATTGGTGGATTTGGAACCTCATCATTTTAGTGAATGTGTGGTCCACGAATGGCAAGGCAGCTGGAATGGTTGACATGTACACCGCCGCCACCATTGGGTGAAAGATCCCTTTTGTTTGTTTTTAAAAAATCCCTTATTTGCTGGTATGAAGAATGTAAATCGTCAATACACATCTATCAGTGTTTTCTTTTAAGCTATATTTTTCTCGTATGATACGACGGTTTGAAACATCATTGTTCAGAACACTTTCACACATTGTCATTCTAGAAACCTCACATGTATCAATGACGTCGATATGTACAAGGTGCATGTAACTGTCGATTGCACGGATACATGCAATATCTTGCATGTGAGCGTACGTAGTTTGGTGTGTGCGTCATGCCCGTGCACTGCAGTCCTACAGGTCTGGTTGGGCACAACTCGTCTTTTAAGGACGAGTTGCCAGTAACAAGTCATCCTTCTTTTTGCCGTCTGGTTCGACACTTAGCGTCGCACCAGAATGCCGACGCACCCCTCTCGGTCATCGTCTCTGTCCTCATGAGGGACCTCCGTTGCAGCCAACACTGTCCAGTCACCTGTTGATTTCTCCTTGTACATATTTTCTCTTGTGGGTGGCCATGAGTGCGCAGGGCATGCTGACGCAGGGAGTGGAGGCAATGCACCGTGACGGCTCGCGACCCCTCCGCCCCGCACGCGTAGTCGCCTCCATCCCACTGGCATGACCCCTCTCCTCCATTACCTAGCAGCGGACTCATTCTCCAGCTTACCTGACCTATGGTGGTCCGTGCTGTTTTTCCTAGGTCAAACCTGAACACTCCATACGGGAACCTAGAATAGTCCTAGAACTCCTGCCTGCTGTTTTGTATTTTGGTGTGCAGGGTAGGGCGCGGACTAGCCGGCCCTTTTGTGGATTGCGATGGCGATTTGCCCTCGCTCCAGGGTTGCGAGCCGGCAAGCTTCGCTCGCCGCCCCGCTGGGTAGGTCTCGATTAGCGAGACTCATCCGTACGAGGGACTCCTTGTCACTCCTCAACACTTGTAGTTTGTAGGCGAGGAGCCATGGCTGCTGCCGCAAACGCACACCTAGCATAGCCTACACTACCATTTTTGCTGAAACAAGTTGCGTTGGATTCACCTTTCAATTCTCATGGTATCAGAGCTAGGTTCGACGGCAGACGGTGGCGAATCAGGCCGGCGCCAAGCAAACAAGTGGGCGGCTGAGTGACGAGTGACCGTAGAGCAGTGCGGCAGCCACGAGAGCAGGCCGCGCAAGCCCCTAAGATCATTGAACGCCTTCCCCTAGGCCGCACACTGAGAGTGGAGGCGGCGGAAGAGAGGGGAGCGATGCTAGAGGAAGATCGGGGACGGACAAGAGAGCCCAAGCGCCGCCGCCCCTCACATAGGGCGATAGCGGGGTCTCCTGGTCCTAAGGGTGTTCTTGCAGGTCAAGACAAGTCCTGACAGGCACCAAAGGTCAAGACCGGCGATCCCTATCGAGCTTAGGGCTCGCGGCAGAAAACTGGGCCCAAAGTGGGCCCGGCGAATTGCTGCCGAAATTTGCTTCGGCAGCAACAAACGGGCAGCCGCGCTAGCACCGCTCTCCTAGCTTGCCCTCAGGTCGTAAAGCGCCATGAGCGCAGTAGCATCCACACCGGAAGGAGCCGGTGCAAATGCCGGCACTATCACAGGCGCCGGTGCCGCCGCCGGTACCACCTCTACAGCGATGACGTGGGACGACCTGAGCAAGGTGCTGTCCCACAAGGACCTGATGCCGCCGCAGCTTGGCATGCGCGACTTCCTATCCTGGAAGGATGTGTTTCTCTCATGGGCGGTGGAGCACGGTTTAGAGGAGTACTATCTAGCTCCACCGCCGAACAACACCGACACATGAGTACTCTTGAGGGCATTCAATGCTCTAGTGCACGCCCTTCCTGAGGACCAGCAATACTCGATCCGCCATTTCCGTTTTGGAGGGGCAGGAGAAGACCCTGAAAACCCTCGCAGTGGGGACCCTAGACCTCACAACGCGTGGAAACATCTTGCCACACAAAAGGAAGAGCAGGGCATGGCCCTAGTGATCTCCCTGCGCGAGAAGCTCCGCAACCTCCTTCCTAAGCCCGGAGCACCAGTTGGCGAATACTGGGACGCCGCCATGGACCTTCGCCGGCGCATTCTCGGCCTCGGCGCATCCTGCACCATTCTCGAGTGACTGGACCCGGTCCTCCTCCACCTCGGCGAACCGTACAAGGACTTCCGGCATGGCCTGTTTCGGAAGCTGAAGGTTGCTGATATAAAAAACACCGACTTGGCAGATGTGTTCGAGGAGCTGCGGAACTATGAAGACATCCTAAAAGTCGAGGGACGCGAAGACGAGGGTGCAGCAGCAAGCGCGTTGGTGCATCAGGGTGGAGGAGGCACTCCTCCTGTGCAATTTCACCTTGGTGGAGGAGGTGGAGGGGGACATGGCGGCGGAGGGGGCAGAGGCGGACAAGGTGGCGGAGGACGTGGGCACAGTCAAGGGGGAGGAAACCGTACCTGCAACTACTGCAAATAGCCGGGCCACTACTGGCGTGCATGTAATGTGCTCCAGTGAATCATGACCCCATCCTCGCAGCAGACACATCCACCAGTGGGGCAGCCACCAATGCCGCTCTATCACCCTCCCGACTGGACAACATACCCTGCAGCAGGATCCTGTGCGCCGGCACCCTTTGGAGCAGCCACTTTCGGTCCGTCGCAGCTTCAGCCTGTCATGTACCCACCAGCGCCAGCCTTTTCTCCATTGGTGTACCAGGGGTCCCCGTTCCCGCCTTCATACCTCAGTGCACCCGCCCCAGTTCCAGCGTGGGCGCAGAGGGTGTACGTCGAGACTACCGAGCCACAGCAGCCAGTGGCACTGCCGCTAGGACCAGGGTGCAGTGTGCCTGCGGAGCTGTATCCACCGGAGCCGACTGGCATCTCACAGCCGCCAGGTCAGAGGTTGGGGCACACACACATCACATCATCACACATACTGCCCATGCATGAGTGGTTGTTTGACACAGCGGCATCACATCATATGTCTCCTCATCACCAGCTGTTTTTCACACTGCATGCCACGCCTGATGTTGCGGGTGTGAAGACTGGGTCTGGGGAAGTGTTGTCGGTTGACGGCATGGGGACCGTGGCCCTCCAGGCACCGGGCGGTGTATTGTGGTTGACTGGTGTCTTGTACGTCCCGCGGCTGAAAGTCAATTTGCTGTCCGAGGGGCAACTAGACCAATAGGCTAATGTGACAGCACTGACATAGAGACAGCGTTGCATGCTCTACGATGCCTCTGGTGACCTGCTGGTTGATTGGCCGTTTTTCCGGGAGCCGACAATCCGCCTGCTCGCTTTCCGCCGCGCTCCCGTCGGCGGAGAATTTCGCACCGATGGGGATTCGACCCCTACCTGGACTGAATCCCCCCCCCCCCCCCCCC
>SZWC01010768.1:34694-44760 GCA_023375785.1 Penium margaritaceum | reverse complement strand
TGAAACCCCCCCCCCCCCCCCGCGGGTGGATTCGCCACAGGATTCGGGAATCCCCAAACAAGACCCGGGTCTGGATCCGGATTCGTGAATCCGGATCCGGATTCGGGATTCGTGAACCGGACTCACGAATCCGTGGATTCGTGTGCAGGCTTAGCTACTGCTGCAAGCGGTAGACGACCCAGCCCTCGGATATACACATACTCAAATCTGCCGTCGATCCTACGGAGTGAACTACGCGCACCAATCCACGGGCCCCATGGAGACGCCGGTCCACGTCGCCTCTCGAACCGAAGATCGCCGCCGACAACGCAATCCGCTGTTGGTTGGGAAGGCAAAACAACAAGTGCTATGGAAACTTCTTTTGCTGTAGTGGTTGCTGCTACTGCAAGTGTCGGTTTGATGCCGGGCTATTCTATGGCCCCGCAGAAATGTTCTTTTTCTCATGCCCTCAGCCCCCTTTTATTTCGTTTTGTTCTTTGCGTTTGCCCTCACCCGCAACTTTTTTTTCTCTTGCTCTCCCCTCTTCTCGTCCCCAACCCTCTCCCCTTTTTTCTCAACTTCTTCCTCAGCCCCGGCTTTGCCCGTCATCCGATTCTGGATTGCCCCCTAGAAAGGGGGCATGTCAGGATTTGGGGGGGGGATAAAAAAACAAGGAGGGAGCGATTTCAGGTCGCCTCCCCTTGCTCCTTGCTTGTTCGCTAAAAAAGAATGGGACGAGGGAGCAAGTGAGCGAGTGTGCAAGTGAGTGGGGAGGACGGGGGGGAGGGGGTCCGCCCCTCTCTCCCTCTGTCTGCCGACGGGGCCGACGGAGCCAACGGGCCCCTCCGAGGGGCCCCTCAGAGGGGCTCGACTGGGCCCTCTGAGGGCCCCCTCGAGAAGGGGCGGGGGCGACGGGGCCAATGGGCCCCCTTGGAGGGGCCCCCCTCATGGGGATTGAGGGGGCTCCTCGGAGGGGACGAGGACCCTCAGAGGAGGGCTGCGAGGCCCTCCTTGCTTCGGTAGCAGCAACTGTAGTGGCAGGTGCAACTGCTGCGGATGTTGTTGCTGCTGCTGCTTCTAGTACTGCTGTTGCTTCTGCTTCTGCTGCTACCACTGCTGCTCTACGCAGCAGCTGCTACTGTTGCTTTCTACTGCTGCCGTTGTTGTTGCTGCTGCTTACTGCTACCGTCGCTGTTGCTTGGTGCTGTCGCCGTTGCTGCTGCTACTGCTACACACTGCTACTGTTGTCTTCGCTGCTGCACGCTATTGCTGCTGTTACCGTTGCTGTAGTGGCTGCTGCTGCTGCTGCTATATGCTGTTGCTGCTGACATCGCTGCTGCAGCGGCTGATGCACTGCTACAGCTGTTGTTGCTGTGCAGCATAGCGACTGCTGCTAATGCTGCTGTTGCCGCCTATGCAGCTGCTGCGAATGCCAGCGCTGGCCGTTGTTGCTACTGCTGCCGCCGCTACTGCTGTTGCTCTGAGTGGTTGCGCTGCCGCCACTGCTCCCGTTGCATGGCACCGCAGTTTCCGCAGCTGCTACGCCTGCTCCTACGAATCCTATTGCCACCTCAATCGCTAATGTTGTTGTGCATGACTCACCACCCCTGTGGCATTCACGTACAGTCATTCCACGCTCCCTCACGCTGCTGCCAGCATGGCGCCGTGTGGCACGTTCTTTTTGCGTTCTACCCACTACTGCTGCTTCTGCTGCTTCTGCTGCTCACACGCCCCCCTGCGCTCTGATACTAAATTGGAAATATTTTAGGGCATGCAGGCCCATGCAAAGATGAACATGAACTCTCTGTGTGAGTGCAATGAAAAATAACAAAAAAATGGCTAAGTCTGGAACGCATAATATGAAAGAACAAGAAGGGAGTACTACTGAGCCCCTAGCGAGCTTATGTAGGGGCACCGGCAGCTAGCCGCACCGGGCCCAATCATCCCTGCTGAGCCCAAACGAGTCAGAAGGGAGAACACACTGCGTACACCGCGATAACAATCAACGGTGGTCTCCTCGAGGCACCGCAAAAGCTCTCCGAGTGCCCGCGTCTCGACCACCGAGAAAGTACGAGGAGTGCTAGAAAATCGCGGAATCAGCGTCCAGACATCACGCACTGCTTTCCGAACATTAGAAGCACTACTACAGCCACCGGGTCTCCTCGTCGCACTTGTATAGTCCACCGGGTGCGCGGGTCTCAACCCACCGAGAAAACTCTCCTAGCTCCCGACAAGCCCACAGGGCTGCCAGAACGCATCGACCGCGTCTTGCCGGCGCTGTCGTAGATGCTGGAGAAGTCTCGAGATACTCCGGAGGCCCGTCGTGTCGTCACGCCTTCCTCTACCATATACCACCAATGTGGGTACATGGGTAATCCATCGGCATCGGTCGTAACGAGTCAAAGCCACACAAACCAACACCTAGTTCATCCATCCGTGCCTGATAGATTCTTCTCTGTGGTCGAGATTCTGGCAGTTGGTGGCTTGTGCCAATGCTCTGGGAGATCCCGTGATCATTTGTTGCATGTTATCTCTGAAAGGTTGTGCACTATCCTTGTGGTTGAGGCCTGGGTACACAGTGGTTTGTACCCGTATCTATGAAGACCCAATACTCATTGATTGAGCCTTTGTTGACATTTTGTCAGACGTATGTAGTTTGCATGTGGTCGACACCAGGACGCCCGGTTACATGTTGTGACGTCTCGGGAGGCCTAATACTGCCTAACTTGTCTTGCCGGTGATGCTAGCATGTCACTGTAGAGTCTGGATGTGTCTTGGGTATATTGCATGTGTTGTTGTCGATCGAGACCCGGGCACACGGTTGTCTGTTCTGGTGCCTCGAGAGACCTCCATTTTGTGGTTTTATATTCTGTGATATGTGTATTCCCTGTTAGTGCCTTTTGGCACGACGGGGATGACAAGGCCTGGTGGGCTAGCTGCCAGCCCCCAGTACATAAGCTCTCATTAGGGCTTATTGTACTTTCCTCCTTGTTTCTTGATCAACACATTACAACCAAATTTTGGCGCTGCAGTTTTCTCACTCACTACCAGAGCTCATGTGTCATGTAGCATGGGCCTGCATGACCCAAAATCATTCTTTCATGGTATCAAAGTACAGGGGGGCTGTGTGAGCAAAAAGTAGTAGAATTGGTCTACAATGCGATTACAAAACGCCACATGGCTCCTCGAAAGCGTCTGCATGCGGGAGCATTGAGAAAATTTGTGACATCAACAAGGATGGATTCTACTTTGTTATTAGATTTCAGCAACATATGGAGGCTACTGAATTGTGCCACACCTACTGTATGGGTGGCAAAAATAGCAGCATCCCATGAGGCTTGGGAGAAATGGTGAAAACGCCGATTACCCCCTGTTTTGTCACCCGTGACCCTCATATACCCACCCGTTTTCACCATGCTGGAACAGGGATGTAAGTCGCTACTCAAGCATGGTGAAATCGGGCATGCGGTGCTAGATCGCGGCCCTCCGTCGTGGTCGTCGTCATGGAGGGCCGTGATAGCATTGAGGGGTGGGAGGGCGGCAGGAGGGGGGGATTCGTGTGACAAAAACGCCGGTCGGCACTTCGTCAACTGCAGGCAATCTCCCTCTCTGCCTCGCAGTCTACCAGCCCACCCAATCACCCGCCGATCGAGGCCCTCACGATTGAGGGATGCAATCAAACGGGTGGCAAGAGGCCTGCGTGAGCGAGGGGGAGGGGGGGTAGAGGGAGGGGGAGGTTCTTCGAGCGCCGGTGATTCCGGCCGACCCTCGTCGGCCAAAATTCCCGGTGCTTGAAGAATGGGGAGTTGAAAACTTTCCATTTGTTATTGTTCTCATTTTGAAAACGATTTCTATCCATGTTTGATGTGAAAACCATACACAAACCCACCCCATTTTTTTACACAGGGGTTTTACGGTTTAATTTTTGAGTGGACACCTGCTGGGTCCCGCTACTGCGGGGCCCAACATGTTCCCTTTCAACGCATGGGGAGTCTCCGACCCCCCCTCCCCCCCATGCAAACTCCCCCTAAACCACTTCCAAAATATCACAAACCCCTCTAGAAAGGAGTATGGTATTTTTGGGAAAAAAAATGATGTCAGCATGTCGACGCCACATAGATGTGACGTCGACATGCTTTCTTTAGACAAACAAGAGGTGTATAGCCTTTGTTTCCTACGCCTGAAGACTTGCGTCTATGCAGAAAGGGCGAGTCAGGCTGCTTGTTCCGCAGTAGGGGCAAATGAGGCTTATTGTTTCGAGGTAGGGGGGAATTAGGTTATTCTACAAAATGAGGAGTATATGGTCATTCTGCCCTAGCATACGGGTGTTCCTCAACTTCTCACCAATGTCGTGTGAGTCATCGATTGGCATGCCAATCAGTAGCAAGCGCATGCAAGCAGCATGCACGTAGCAAAGTCAGCGTGGCAACAGCGTGCAAGCAGCTCATAACAAGCCTCCATGAAACATCCAAGCAACTTCCAAGAAATGTGGCAGCGGTGTACGAGTAGCGTAATTTGCTTCGCAGTATTCCAATAGCAGTGGTGCAACAACAAGCAACACCTGGCCAATGAATCTAGGCAGCACCTCTTAGGTTCCGAGACATTTGTGCATAGCAAGCGACGTGCAAGTGGCACACAATACCAAAGAGCAGCAGTCGTGGCTGCATTTCGCTGGCAGCGCCACAAAGGTGCAGCTTGCATTGCACAGTGCACAACAATAATAGTAGCAGTAGTAGTGGCAATGGCATTGTGTAGTACGCAGTGCGCAACAGCAATGGCTACAACTGCTTTAAGATAGAATCTTACAGCCTAAGCAGTATGTACCGAGCAAGCAACAAGCAGCAGCAACAGCAGATGCAACAGTGTAGTAGCCCTTGCATTGCATAGTAGTTGCATCAACATTAGTTCAGCTGCTGTCGTAAGCGACCCTGTACCAGTGTTGACCTCGGTACCACATACAACGGTACATTGATGTCCACAACGAGCATCGATGTAGTCCATCCGAGGCACATCGATGCTCAAGCACTGTAAACTAGTCAGGAATGGCAGATTTGATGCTATGAACCATAAGAATGAAATTTTTTAGAGAACCATTTTTGCCATTTTTTCAACTTACTATCATTCTTGCACATTCACACTAAGTTCATGACATTATTTCCAACCATTGTGATATCAATAGCATCTCCATAAAATTCATCAACCTTAGCCATGTAGCCACAAACATATACACTATGTAATGTATTTCCACCAGTAAGGGAGTGAATGACACCAGTTAACAATAATTCCGAAGTGAAGATATTTGCAGTCCATTGACAGTTGCAAAAGCCAACACAGATGGGCAGTTAGAATCAATATGAAGTTCCAGCCATGAAAAGCAGAAACATTGGTGCATATCCTACTTCTTAGCACACCCACACTTAGTTGGCTTTTCAGCTGTAGCAGTGCATTTTGTGCCTGATGCACGGGTGGGTGTGTTGTGTCTTCCGACTGCATCATGTGCGTCCTGAGCTTGGCTCTTGTTGACACTGTCATCTTGACCTGGGTCTCTAGGTACACTCTCAGTCGTGTCATCTACACCTCCCTCTGTGTCTGGGGTTGTTGCATCTGCATGAGTTGCAGATGTTGCATGACTTGTAGTATTTTCAGGAGTTGTAGATTTTGCAGGAATGGCACTTGTTGTAGCAGTTGCAGGGGTTGCAGGAGCTGCTGCTAGGGTTGTTGCATCTGCTGCTATTGAAGTAACATGTGTCTGGTTGCAATTTCTCTGCCTGTTGCTAGGGGTAGAGACCACTGAAGGGGTCTCATGCCGCATGCGGACACGGCGAGCATGTGGCAACATGGGTGTATCAACCATCACCTGAATGTTTGCTTGTATCTCTACTACATCATCATCTGCCTCTGCTCCAAATGCTTCATCGTCTTCATCCTCCCCCTCACCACTGTTGCTACTCCCATTGTCACCACCATTGAGCATATCCACCTCCTCTCCCTCCTCCACAATCTCCCCATCCTCTTCACTAGCTTCTCCCTCATCTGCTGTTGCTTCTGCTTCTGCTGCCGCCAACAGCTGCCTGGCTGCTCGCCCGCCGCTCTTACCGTACACCTTGCACAATCTGACATTGCAACGGATGAGCAGCTTGAGTGTTGAGACCAGAAGACGGTTCCTAGGTGCATTGTGCACCAACTCGTGCGTGGAGAACCGGCGTTCACATTTAGAGGAAGAACATCATTGAGAGAGCACCTTCAAATCAAGATCACGCAAGCTAGGCATGTAGTTCATGTAGTTCACATGCCATTCAACAGCCATCATGCTCCTGCTTTGCACTGTAGCCACTGTAGCCACTGCCTTTGCATTTTTTGTTGTAGTTACTGTGGGAACATAACTCACCATGACCTGGCCCCTCTAGAAGGCCCATATCTCAAGCAGGCGATCATCATGCTTGTCTGCTGGAACTAAAGCATCCACAACAGACTGCCATGCCTGCATGGTTGCTGGGTCAAGTGAGAGATCATTCCCAAATTCCTCGGGTTGCATCCTTCGTGGAGCAGCGTACAGGGGGCAGGCCATGCCTTTGTTCCAGCAAGAATTGAGACATCCAAGAACAAACTGAATGTGAGACTTAGCAACCTTTGCTGGCTTCCTGCCCTTCTTCTCGGCCAGAATCTTGAGCTCTACTGCAAAATCAAGCAGGCCCTCATAAATCTCACCTGCTGAGCCACCTTTCCTGTCAGCCACCCGCAAGGTCCTCACCAGAGGCTCCAACAGGTCTTGGAGCTGGCGTACCTGCACCCAAAAGACCCTGCGGCATATGATACGGTGCACCTCCTTCTTCCTTGCTTTTGAATCCTGCATCCCGCCTGACTCCCATACGCTTCTACAGGCCCGTGTCGACCATGGTCTCCAAATTCTCCTTTTGGTCCAGCATGCGGTCAACTATGTCAAACGTTGAGGCAAACCTGGTCTCGCATCGCGCCAGCAGCATCTTGCCGCCACTCCTCTCGTGCAACCAGGAGCGTGGCTGATCGTTGTTCCACACGTAAGACACTTCCTTCTCACGCCTGCTGATGATTGCTCCACCTTTGTCCGTTTTGGCAACGTCCTTCCATATAAGGTCGATGTTTTGCGCGCAACAACACTGGAAGAAGAGGGAAGGGTACTACTACTTCAGGTCCATGAATACCTTCTTGTTGGTGGAGGTGTTTTCATAGATGATAGAGACCACCCTCTTGTCCCCCACTATTTTGATGGCTGCTTCGATCATTGCTGTAGTATGGTCTGCATCACGATTGAGACCGCTGGCATTACACGAATAGAAATGTATAGATCCTTGTGCCATCCTCTTGTACACGCCATTACATTGTAGATGGGACGGACCTGGCGGTCAGACCATTCATCCACAGCCACGAAGCTGCCGTAAATGTCCCAGTCTTGCTTCAAGGGAGCATCGAGCTCTTCAAGCTCTTTGTCTAGCTTTGACAGCAAGTCTTTGAAAAATGTGATGCAGCTCGAAAGCTGGAATCCGGAGGAGGTCTTCCAGTCATTCTTAACCACCTCCAGCAATGCCGCCTCCCGACAGAATGAAGTGGACGACGCAGTGACGCACATCATCTTCACGATGCTTAGCTGGCATCACTCATTGTGCGCACGCTCCATGCTGGTCCATGCTAGAATGGCGGAAGGAAGAAGCTCACTTGATGTCGAAGACTAGAACCATGTCGGAGGGACTAAACCTCCAGTGGGTCTCAGAGGGCATCGGGTCGTCGTCATCGCTATCAGCTTCCAAGATGACACCCGCAGCTGCTGAGGTGGATTCCCTCTCAAACTTATCCCACGGCTTCGGCCAGACCACCGGTTTTTCCTTGGTACCCCTCTCAAGTCCGAGGCCTTTGTACAGCTACACGCTCTGAGGCTTCCATCCAGCCGGGTACGGTGAGTCACGGTCGAGGCCCAGGACGTCCCGACACCTAGGCGGCAGATATGGACACTTCCCCACGTTGTGGTTATCACCACTGAAGTGGCCGCGGATGCGATCACACGTGCCTGACTTGATGGTGTCACATGCACCACACCCCCACCCAGGTTTCTTTGTTTTTTTCAGGACGGTCTCGCAGTGCTTACTTAGCTCCTTGGTGAGGTGATCTTTGCTGCACGCACGTTTCTTTGTCGGATTCCACATAGATGCGTCGAAGGTTTTGGTCAAGCCAGAGGAGGGGTTAGGTGATGATAATTGAAAGGCGAATCCAGCGCAACTTGTTTCAGCAAAAATGATTAAGTGTAGGCTACGCTAGGTGTGGGTTTGCGGCGGCAGCCATGGCTCCTCGCCTACAAACTACAAGTGTTGAGGAGTGACAGGGAGTCCCTCGTACGGGTGAGTCTCGCTAATCGAGACCCACCCAGCGGGCCGGCGAGCAAAGCTTGCCGGCTCGCAACCCTGGAGCGAGGGAAAATCGCCATCGCATCCACAAAAGGGCCGGCTAGTCCGCGCCCTACCCTGCACACCTAAACACGAAACAGCAGGCAGGAGTTCTAGGACTATTCTAGGTTCCCGTATGGATTGTTCAGGTTTGACCCAGGAAAAACAGCACGGACCACCATAGGTCAGGTAAGCTGGAGAATGAGTCCACTGCTAGGTAATGGAGGAGAGGGGTCATGCCAGCAGGATGGAGGCGACTACACGTGCGGGACGGAGGGGTCGCGAGCCATCACGGTGCATCGCCTCCACTCCCTGCGTCAGCATGCCCTGCGCACTCATGGCCACCCACAAGAGAAAACATGTACAGGGAGAAATTAACACGCCCCCTTGGACGGGAGTGCGGTGGGCATGCAACCAAGGTGATGCAGTTGGAGCAGGAGGGAGGAGGATGGGAGAGCCTTGGTAAGAAAATCTTCCAGCTGGGCTTGACCACTGATTGCGCGTACTTCCACCGCCCCAGCCTCCACTGCCTCAAGAACAAAGTGATGTTCAGCACTGATATGCTTTGTGCGTGGGTGCAACACACCATCATTTGCTGCAATGTGGCGGGCTGTCGAGCTGCTGCTGTGCACAGGAACAGCGGATGTGCGCATGCCAAGCTTTTCAAGCAATCATGCAAGCCAGATCCTCTCACATGCTGCCTCACCCAACGCCATGTATTCTGCCTCAGCCACGCTCCGTGCCACACAAGACTGCTTTGTGCTACGCCACAACACAGCAGTTCCCCACACACGAAACACGTAGCCACACCGACTGCAAGCCGCACGATCACGCGCATAATCACTGTCACAGTACCCATCCAAAGGTGGATCGGTGGTGGGGGAAAAAACTAGACCAAGGGCTGCAGTTTCCAGCACATAACACAGCAGCTTCAGCAGTGCTTTGTGATGTGTGCTGCGTGGTTGCTGGATAAACTGTGCGAGCACATTGACAGCGCATGCAATGTCAAAACGTGTGGTGGAGGCAAGATATGAGAGACTGCCTGTGATCTGTCTGTACAGTGTGGGGTCTGTCTCTGGGCCGTAGTCCGTGGTGTGAGTGTCCAGTAGGTGGGCATAGACATCAGGGCTCATGGGGGTGCACTGTCGTGGGAGATGCTGTACAAGGTGCTGGAAGCGTTCAGTGAGGTGAGCAAGAAAACGGCCTTGGTGAAGGGTCAGAGTTTGTGCTATGCGGTCACGCGTGATGGTCATGCCTAGAAAGGTTTGTGCCTCACCTAGGTCCCTCATCTTGTAGTGTGCTGTGAGCAGTGCTTTGGCCTGGTCAATGAGAGTGAGGGCGGGAGACAAGATCAACAGGTCATCCACATAGACCAACAATGCAACAGGCACACCACTGTCCCAACGCAGGAACAAAGAGGGATCGCAGATGCTTTGTGTGAACTCACCACTCTCCAGGGTGCGGCGAATCTCTTTGTTCCAACATCTAGGCGCTTGTTTCAGGCCGTACAGAGCTTTCAGTAATAACCACACCCTGTCTGTCCCATCGTCAAAGCCCTCGGGCTGTTTGACATACAGTTCTTCTTCTAGTGGGCCATTCAGAAAGGCATTTTTGACATCCATCTGATGAATTTCCCAGTCCTCGCGTGCAGCGACTGCGAGCAAGGCACGGCT